>JAXBDA010009684.1:0-12003 GCA_036023075.1 Gaultheria prostrata
ACAGAGATAAGAAAAGGTGTATAGGGTGTTAACTAACCCTAACACAAGAGTACTTTATTTATATTACCGTGAGAGTGTTACATTACTTAACTTGGCCGATGTGGGACAAACACTAACTATTCTAACAGGGTCTCTAGGCCTACCCTCCTTGATGCCTTTTGGCTTTGATTTGGGGGCATGGTTCTGCAACAAAACGTCCCTGTAGCTCCTCGGTTTTTGAAGGTTTAGGGGGGCCACTGTTTCAGTGGTATTCTGAGCACAACCACTTTGTGCATATTGCCAAAGGTTAGGTCTGTCCTCAACCATCCCCCGCCCATACCCCCAATGATTGGGGACTAGGTGGGTTCTGTTATTGTTGTTGTTGTTGTATCATATTTTAGATTCTTCAATGCAAGCATTGGTTCTACGTCTTTAATATTTCGGGCCTGTCTCTATTATGGCTAGGCTGGCTACTGATCCAGTTGTTTTAAAACTGAAGGAAAGAACAGAGGAGCATTTACTAACCTTTTCCTCCACATTTACTTGTTAGGATTGGGGCTTCTTCGTGCCATACTTGGTTGGGAGCATTTCTTTAGTAGTTTTGGCTGTAGGAAGCATTTCACCTGGGTAAGTTGTTCATCAAAGATTGAGCAAAAAAAAAAAAAAAAAGTTATTCATATATGAGGTTTTAAACCAGAAGATTGTCCATGGAGGGCATAATTGGGAACTTACCTATGGCACAATAATCAGTGAATAGGAGAACAAATGAGGTCAGACAGCGAATTTGTGGATCCTTGTTTAAAGATGATTCTGATATCTTCGATGTAGGCTTCTTCAAGCTGCCATTGGTGGATTTGCATCCTTTTTTCCTGATTACCAAGAGAGAATTTCTAGGCACGAAGCAGCTCATTTCTTAGGTAATTTTTTTGTTGAGATTTAAAGTACAAGCAATGGCTAGCATGGCTTCAAAAATTATAGCATAATGGATAGTTAAATGCAGCTTCCCTGTTATGTATATATTTATAGTACCGAAACCCTGTTCATACAAGTGCACTCTTCCATCTCTTAGAGGTGAGAGGACAGTGCCTCTCTTAATTCAACATTATGATATTAAAAGCATATCTATTCTGCAGATGGTGCGAATGCTGTTGTTTGTGTTCATGCATGTGCAGTTTTGGACACAGATGGGTTTCTGTAAATTAACTTTGTGCTTTTCAAGTTGCAAACTGTCATAAAAATGGAGTAATAATTCCAAAATCTTGGTGACTGTTATAGGCCTGTGTTGTATGATCTATAACTTACAGAAAATGTTCTTACGTAACCCAAACATTGTAACATATGAGTTGCATCTTAAGTCTCAACAAGTGTAGGTGTATCTGTCCAGACCTACCAGGTGTCGGATGAGTGGCGGGCCTGGCGGCCACCTAGCCAGGCCCTCCTGTGGATGATGGATGGACTACACTGTAAGTAGATATCTGCTCGAATAACTTTTCTCTGCCCAGGCCTCATTGCCAAGGGCCTGTTCGTGTGAAGTACGCCTCTGTATTACAATTTACAATGTGGAAGATGTCCCTCATTGCCTCTGGGGTAGCCTCAAGGGCATACTCACCACCATTGGGCTATGAGGAGGGCCTAAGCACATCACGGGACCTCTGGAGTACATATTTATTGGAGGCTAGAGCGGGAGGCCAGTTGAGGCAAGGCAATCCCCCTCCTTGGAAAAGGTTCCCTTGCCTTGATTGACCTCTAAGAGAGAGACCAAGACGACAAGAACCAACAACTGTATTCTGGCACTTGACACAGTCAGTTAGTGGCCGCCATATCGCCTCGGCATGACAACACCTAGTGCAACCAAGATCCACATTCCCTGGGTCTCAGAGACATGTACATGAACACTGCGAGTACCACTACCCGGACCGGACCATGGGGTGACCACCAGTGTGAGGATGCTACTTGCCCTGTGCCAACAGTGAATTGTGACCTCTCACCAAGTGGTGGCTTTCTGGTTAGTCACCATGTCTTTTGGTGTTCTTGGGAGGGAACATCTCGAGGGCAATTGTTAGCACATTATTTTACTGAATTCCTTTTAACTCCTATGTTGGATGATGGATCTGTGCTTCCATTTCCCATACATGAGCACCATATGGTAAGTCTACAATATAGTTGGAGCAATCTCATGGAAGGTAACCATACTTTTTTTTTACAATTTGCTCATGTGAGTTCTTCCCTGCTCATTTTAGTCTGTTTTTGCTTTTTTCCAATTTTGGTAGCATTCTTTCACGAAACTTGGCTGGTGATTTCAGTTGCCTACTTGCTTGGCCTTCCTATATTGGGATATTCTTTGGATATTGGAAAAGAGCATGTTAATCTCATTGACGAAAAGCTGGAAAAGCTCATATACAGTGGAAAGCTTGATGCAAAGGATTTAGACAGGTACGACAGGTGTAGTTTACACAACAGCATAGCTGTGCTTCTACTTGGTGTCTTTATCCCCAAATCTCTTTGATCCTTCTTTCTCCTCGTTGTATCAGCTTTTATTTTACAGTAATAGTGCTGCATCTGGACGCTACGATGTCAATGTATTAAGTTGAAGCCATCCCCAGTGGTACTTGGCTAGTTGGCCTTATGATTCTCCCCTAAGCACCCATGTCCACAGGATAGGGCAAGTTAGGATCTATGAAATGTATCCAGCGCCCATAACCAAACTATACATTTAGATCCCCTAATTTTCAATGATACTTGAAGAGGAGGAAGATCACATTTTTTAGATTATACTGACTAATTATCTCTCACATGGAGGAGAGATAGAAATCCCATTTCCCGAATCCCACTTTGCTTCAAATATTTTCCAAGATAATTACAACATATTAAAGGGCGTACCTAGTGCATGAAGCTCCCACATATGCGGGGTCTGGAGGAGGGTTGATGTACACAGTCTTGCCCTTGCAAGCAGAGAGGCTGTTTCCGAGAATCGAACCCATGATCTACTAGCCACAATAGGGCAGCTTTACCGCTGCGCCAGGTCTGCCCTTCAATTACAACATTTATTAACAATATTATGAGATATGCTAATAAAAAAAAACGATATTATGAAATATCAAACAGATTTGGAGGTTCACCACATGTCATTTAGCCAGACCCAAGTTTCCGTTAGACATCGTATATCCTAATATCAAAAAGGTTTAGGGAGGTCAGACACTTGGACATGCATCTGAGAGTTGTATCTGAGGCCCCCCAACATCTCTCCCCGTTCTTGACATTTTTCTCCTCCTCTACAAGTGCAAGGGACTTTGCTCAAGCTGATGGAATATAAAAAAAAAACAAGTACATACAAATCAAGAAAGAATGCCCGAAATGTGTTTTAGGTCAAGCCTGGCAATTTGAATGCAGTTTATCAACATAAGATAGAGAAGGGGCTTGTTAAGTTTTTTGGAGGTTAATTTGTTGTAGTTCCGCATATCATGTTGGCAGGTGAGGATTGATACCATTCTGCAGGTTTATCTAAGTTATTAAGTTAATAATATGCACACGACCTGATCAAACTGATTTCCCTACTTATTATTACCTTTGTCTTGTTTTGCCTTCTTATTGATTAATCCTGTTCTTTTGAGGTTTGGGGTGCTTTGGTTGGTAGATCTCTGAGTTTCTACTACCAGTTGATATATATAGGCAGAAGTAACGAAACATGGTAAAATTGTGATTCGCGAAAACATTTAAATTCAAGAGTGACGATACCTATGATGTGAAATGTGAAAGCCTGAAGAATCTTTTGAGATGTCACAACGTATTCTAGAGAGACAATGTCACAACGTATTCTTTTTCTCAGATTGGCAGTTGTAGCTATGGCTGGACTGGCAGCTGAAGGTCTTCAGTATGATAAAGTGGTTGGCCAATCTGCTGATCTTTTCACTCTTCAGGTCTGTTACGTTAAGATTCCCCCAAAGCCAAATCTTGCTATAGAACTTCGTAGAGGCCTCTGATCTTTTACTCATTTCCTTCTACTTCCCAGAGACTTATAAACAGGAGCAAGCCGCAGATTAGCAAGGAACAGCAGCAAAATCTTACCAGATGGGCAGTGAGTATTGCATTTGAACGTGCTCTCATCATACTGAGTTTCAACAACAATTATGTCGATAACTTGAGAAAGATGAACAAAAAAGATGAAGTGACAAAAACTGATTTTGTCTCTCTTGGCAATTTTTCGTGTGGTTCCAATGAAAATCCGTTTACCCAAATTGTAATCTGCAGAATTAGGAAACGAGAAAGTAACGTCTTAATTTAATCGATTATATAGAGGAATAACTGTAATCTGTAGAATGCTGATGGCTCTGGGGTATTAATGCAGGTTCTCTTTGCGGGTTCCCTCCTAAAGAACAACAAGGTAGTTCACGAGGCCCTAATGTCAGCAATGGCGAGGAAGGCAACTGTGCTAGAGTGCATTGAGGCAATTGAGAAGGCTGCATAACTGATTAAAACGTCTCTGGAGCTCTAAATGAGTGTATTGGATTGTACCATTCTTTCTTTAATTTTGGCCTAATAATCATCACTTTCATTCATTGTTTATGCATACCAGAAGCAAAAATAGAATAAAAAACTCCAATAGTAAGACACCTCGAGCAAATAGGTATTTTTTGCAGAGAAATGTTAATGATGCGGGGCTCAATATAAACTTGTTAGATGATGTGAAAAGTATATAGAAGAGTTGTGTTCCCGCGTTGCTGTTTCCTGGAGGTCTATCTGTCAGGCTCTCTTTGAGAGTGGGACAGAAAATTATTGATTGCAGTGACGGTTCTAAGAATTTGTAAGAGGTGTTCATCAGTTGGGGGTCAACTTAGCTCTATTATCACCTATGGGGAAGAAAATTTGTGATTCGGATTAAATACTCATCAAATATGACGTATGAGGTAGACATTATCATGAAGGATGTGATATTATTATTCACGTCGCCGTTAATTCAATGGGAGTCCATATCTTTAGAATTTGTAGTACATCTTTCACTATTAATTTCATTAAACACAAACGGTCCCATGATGTAATTGGCGAACCCAAGCCCTCAAGTAGCATGAAGGGAAATACTAGTAAAACCCAAGCCCCCAAGCCCTCACCTAACCAAATGGTAAACCTGCTATTTCTGTAAACTGCTCCACTCAATCAACTACACATATACAGTACAATATATTTATGATATCCTTTTACATATCATCCGACCAATCGCTCAAATCACTCTCGTAGAACAAGCCATCAACAACTTGATCGATCAGCGAATCGATGAACGTGTTACAACTTAGCGTGAAGATCTTTCCAACTCTGGTTCGAGCAGAGGAAAAATAAGCGAAAATGGCAGCACAAGTCACGGCTCCCAAACAGACCCCTAATGCTTCAGCAATCCCTTCCACGTCCATCTTCTTGAATAACGAGTTCCCTGTCACTTCCTCCGTCATCAACGTCGCTGCAAACACAATCTGCATAGCATAGCTGACCTACTGTTAGTTCTGGAAAACATACAATGAATTGGTGCAGTGGTTTCTGAGGCCATCTCCAGCCCTTTACTCAAACTTTGTTATTCAGATTCGAGTACGATCTTCAAGTAATATGAAGGTTTGAGCGTGCAAAAGTTACTTCGTTGGGAAGCAAAAAAGACTTTTGGAACTTTAAGAGACAAATAGAGTTTTGGCTTGATTAGGACAAGAAAATTCTAAAAAGATAACCGAATTTGTTTAAGAAATAATTTTGACACTCTACATTTTAATAACCACACTCTAAAATTTGTCTTTCAATATCTGTATTTTAGACTTGAAGTTGTGGAGTGTTCCGTATTCTTTTACTAGAAAAGACAGATCGTCAACACTTTTTAACTTCGATCCATAATTTACAGTATATTTTACCAATTTTTGCGTCGATCCAAATAATTAAACCAAAAGATTTAACAGAAAACTAAACAAAAGAAATCCAAAAAATTAAACAATTAAGCTACGCCTAACACAACTAACTGCACCTAACTACCTAAGTACTATTGAAAATAAATTCAACTAGCTGCACAATAACACTATATAGTTTGAAATTAGTTCGATTATTTGCATAATTTAAAGCCCCGTTCTAATAACAGATTTTTTTATTTTTTTTATTCCTTGTGCTTTCGAGGCTGGTGATTTTTTGATTTTTTTTATTTCTTGTGCTTTTCGAGCTTTTCGAGGCTGGTGATTCTGCCGTACATACATTAAACCCCAAGAAATCCAAACAAAAATCAAAAAGTTAGTTAGTGGAACAGAACCGGCCCTTGTACGGACAACATAGACAAAGAAACATTTCGGAAACAATATTACCATGGCGAGGCGACCGGAGATGGTCTCGAAATCTTGACTCTTCTTCGAGCTCTCTATATAATCCGATAACGTCGCAAAAAACGACGACACTGCACCACCGCCGTCCTTCCTCGACTTCATCACTCCAACTCGATCGGAACCGTACGACCTGAGGGTGCACAGACGGGGCTGCAAAACGATCTTCGCATTTCCAGTCGTCGTCGCCGGTGGGGACACGTCAGAACCCCTGATGGCTTTCTGAACTTGCACCGGAGTCGCTGGTTTTTTAGACTTCAGCTCGCAGAATACTAGCCGCGCCGCCGTGGCCATATGAGAGAGAGAGAGAGAGAGAGAATCTGTAGAGGATTCAAAGGGTCGGAGGAATCTGTTGCAAGTTTTTGGAAGATGACTTTTGTTATTTTTCAGTGGATGGGCCATGGTTGATGTGGTACTCGCTGCTGCTTGTGAATATTTGGCCGTTTAAAAATACAATGGATAGCTCTAATTAAGACATACTTTTTCCATTTCATTTAAATTTATTTGAATCCGGGCCGTTTATTATATTTTTAGATAGTCGAATGTGGGAGAACGGACACCACACGTACCTACTCGTTACTGAAAAAAAATTCGACTTTTGGAGGTGTGTGAGGAATCCACGTCATTTGGAAGTTTTCGTGAGATTTGTTTCGGTACGCAATTGGGTGGAGCCTTGGTGATAACGTGGCGAAGTTACGGCTCGTTAACGTGTTTTTCTAATGGTCACCTGTTTGTCTGTTTTATCAAAAAGCGACGGGGTTCGGGCAATTATTTAGACTCCATTCCCAAAATAAATAAATAAATGATTATTGCTGTTTTTCTAATTTTTTATTTAATTTTTCATCTTTTTTTTTTGTAGTTAATTGTTCATATTGATGAAATGAATAAAAAAAAAATGTGGGCCAAAATTGAAAATAATTCATACTGTATAAAACAACACTTTAGACAGAAAAAAAAGACAATTATTTGGTTTTTTTTTTTTTTTGTCTCTAGTGAACTTTTTACTCTTTTTTTTGTCATAATTTTTTACTTTTGAACTCTTTTCGTCGAGACGAATGATTAATTCAGAAAATATAACGCGAATCTACTACAAATTCAAAAAAGACAAAAAAATCTCAAAATTAGCTAATCACAGGGAACTTGAATTTTTTAAACAATGTAAACAGGTTAAGTTGTAGCTCGTTCAAGCTTGATTTGAAATCTTAATGAGTTCCAAAAAAAATAAAAATTCAAGCTTGGTTTGTTTATGTAATAAATCGGTCCTAAACAAGTTTTAAATTAATAAGCAAACGCAAGTTCCAACCCGATCAATGTAGTTCGTTTATAAGCCCTACTTAGGGTGAGTTTCCAGTACTAGAAATGCTGTAGAGTGTAGTTTCCATTAAATATGTCATGTATGTGAGAAAAATAATTTAACTCAACATTGTTCTGATGCGTTTTCATGGATGCAATTTTGCCTTCTTCCCCATTCACATGTTGAAGATGGATTTTGGGAGATTCCCAATCCCCATTGATTGGAAATATATCGTTCTCGATGATCTAATCCTAAGAATTCCAAATAAAATTGAGAAATACATATATATAACCAAGAGAGTTTTTTTTTTTTCATGGATAAATGATTAGAATACACGTGACATACAAGAAAAAAATTCATTCATCAAATTGGATATATATGGCGTAATTATGTTGGGTATGGTCAAGTGGTACTTCAGATTATTCCAGCACCACATATTAATGTGAAATTTATACATTTAGTCGTGAACCCTATTAATTTATGGATAAATGATTAGAATACACGTAACATACAAAGAAAAACAATTCTTTCATTAAATTGGATATACATGGTGTAATTATTCCGGGTATGATCAAGTGGTGCTTCAGATTATTCCAGCACCACATATTAATGTGAAATCTATACATTTAGTCACAAACCCTATTAAAATGTGAGGTGTTGGATTGTTCTGAAACACCAACACGTATGCCTTGTTCTTGTATACCTCATTTGATGCCCTAAACCATCAACCCTCTCCCAACCCTCCTTCCCTCACCTATATATATCTACAAACACTATTCAGCTGTACATATATATCTCACCACGTACGAAAATGTATCACTCAATTGGATCACACCCTTACAAAGAAAATGCTCAGTTCAGGTCCATTGTTTCCATCGGGGCTTAACATGTACAGAGTTTCCGAGTCCTTTGATCCCACCATTCGTTCGAAATGCGCCCGAATGTACGCCATTTCGTTGTCCGGTCCATTGACGTCTGGTTTTCCCGGCAAGACTCCGGCACCCATTGACGTCGCCTTGAGAAGCTCCATGACCTGTGATTTGGGACGAAGCCAAAAAATTTATATTGCATTGATTTCTTATCAGAGAGAACATTTTTTACATCGCCGGTGTAAACAAAAGTTTCCTCCAAATCGATTACATTGTGCAATGTGTCCAAACAATGATCACATATAATAAAACATGGACATGCGACGCAATGCAGTTGATTCAAAGAAAACTTTGGTTACACTGGCGGTAATGTTCTCTCTTCTTATCAAAGGACGAAAGCCAAATCATACCCCTAGTACAATTAATCAATGAATAACATAATATCAACTTAAACCCGAAATTCAATATCATATAAAAATTTTGATTTAGAAGGATGTGTTGTGTTTTTGTCATTTTATTTATGCTAAAATAAAACATCTATCGTTTTCACAATTCAAGTGCCTAGGTTGGCTTATGTGCACCTCGACTAATCCCAGAGTATAAAACATCAGTCGTTACTCTGCCAAATATCGCTGTCCTTTTATTTTGGATTAGAGTTTGTATATAAATTTCTAGCTACTAGGGTGATTTGAAAATTAGATTGCAAACTACAAACTACGAAATTAAAAAGTTTTTCATGGGATACCAAAAATTAAAAGATGTTTTAAATCTCAGAAGGTATTTATTTTTATTTATTTTTTTAAAAAAAATCTCAGAAGGTTGCCCTTGCCTGTAAATCCTCTTCAGAAGCCTCCCTTTTGACCCCATACCCAGTCTTCTTCCCATTACAATACATGGCCCACATAGGCTCTTGTAAAAGCTTCACCTTTTCCTTTTCCGGCCTTTTATCGCATTCGAGGGCAATTCTGACCAATCCCACACTCATTTCCTTTTGCAACACGTTTGTTTGCATGGCCAGCTCCACCACCAACGTTGGAAGGGTCCTAGGATTTTCCTGTAAGGACAAGCTTACCCTTCCCTTACGATATCCAAATAATGTGCCAGTGATCACGCGGTTGCTGGAACCGCTGCCCCGGTGACTATCCGGTAATTTGCCGCCCGGGAGCGATGGAGTCTTGCAGGCGGGGGCACTTATGATGGGAAATGACCGGAGAACGGATCGAAAAGCCCAGAATACTTTGATGGGTTTTTGTTTTTCTTGCTGGATGGTTGGACAAGGGAATTAGATGGGTGGTTCGATGGTTGGGGAGGAAGTTTTGGCTCTCCCATCACTGAATTTTTTCAGAAACCAGTGATGGGAGATCGCAGGGAGAGGGAGGGAGAATGCTTGGTTGTCCGGTAAACGTTGGTTTGAGGTTTGGTGTGAGAATTGTGGTTTCAAAGACTAATTTTGAGATTGGATTAGGTCTAAAAATAGAGACCCTGGAATTGAGGAAATAAGGGAGTAATAGTTTGGGTCATGGTCACGTACAAATGTGTGTTCGGAAAGAAGAAATTTTAGAGTCTGTTCCACGCGTTTTACAAGACAGATCATTCTCTCTCAATACATTAACCCAAAAAGCTGACATAAGCCAATTTCTAACTTAAGTCATTATTCCCTTCTTTTTGGTTGATTCCTAATTTGGGAAGATGTACAAATTCAAGAAGGCTAACTGAAAATTAAATTGCTGGGGCTTGGTTCATCGAATAATGGTCGAACATGAAACGGTAATTTTTAGGATACAGATACACACATCCGTGTTCAGAGACGCTCATTCGATGCATGTAAGTTTTAATTACAAAATCACGGTAAAATTCATGTGCATCAAATGACATAAAAAAAACATCTTTGTGTTTGAATGTTTGTAGAGCTCGTGCAAAACTTCTCAACATGAAATCAATGAATGCTGCAAAAATAAACCTCAAATTTGATAAATACCGAGCCACTGCATTTTCCTATAATAAACATCTACTGTCCATAGGTCACTTTCCGTCAAATGGTCTCTTTTTAAAACAAAATTTTGGGTCCGCGTAAGGTATGGCCACGTGGTGCCCGACCATGTATATATTTATTCCTCCTGTTTCTATCTCCTCTCTCTCTTTACAATCTGAACCGTTCAAAACGCTTTTGGACGACTAAAATTGCGTAGCCGGCCAGCATCACGTGGCCATATCCTACTGCCCGGCCACACCCTATATGCACTCGTGTTTTTCTCCTTTTTTTTCAAGCATTGTCTGTCCTACAATTTTGGGACCAAAGCCAGATTAATTGTGCGGACAGGGAGTACTCCCCTCTTTTTTTTTTTTTTTTCTTTCTTATCAGCAAAACTTTCATATATTCAATAAAAGCCATCCGGCACTTACAAAGATTTCCAGCGAAAACAATGAAAGGAAAATACAACCAGAGCCTACATCGCAAATAAAAAGGGAAGATTAAAGCCCAAACCCAACAAGAGTCATATTAATGACTCACTTCTCACCGACTCAAAGGTGCGGGGCACGAGGAGTTTTCAGAAAAGGCAAGCAATCCCCCAAGGCTAGCAGAAAATCCCATCACTTGCAACAAGCACTTAGAACCACGGAGGAGAGCCGGATGACACTCCAGGATAAGACTACGATGGCATGACAGTCTCCGGTCACGAAGAATGCAGATGGCAAAACCAAGTGTCCCCGAAACCAGACGAGCACAAACCAAAATCAGGGCCAAACACCACTATCCAACTCAAATGGAAAGGTTTTGATTGCCAACATTGCCTTTTTCTCCCACTTTTAAGAAATACTAATAACCATTTCAAAGGGATAGTATTGGCAAATTAAAAAAGTTGTATGCTTCAGCTTTCCAAAGTAGACATGCATTTTGGGACATCCTGTTTTAAAAAGACGGAGAAACAAAAAGGGATGGAGGGAGGATCATTTTGTTATTGGTGATCTGAATGATGGAGTGATATCTTGCTTGACATACTATCGTTAGTGCACATGGTGTTTTGTTGCAAAGAGTGGGAAACGTGCTATATCTGCCTTACATGGGAACGGGCATTGGCGAGTATGACTTGTGAGTGATGGTTCCGATCTTAATATTTAAAAGAGACGCATGTCTCATATTTGTTGCTCTGTGATGGAGGGAAACAGTCGTTGTATGTTTATGTGAAATGCTGCCTGACTGCTTCCAATCCGGCGGATGTGTGTGGTCTTTTGTAATTCAAAAGCTATTTTCTGACTTAGCAGTCCCAAATTTCTTCAGGTACTTCACATGAAATCATGTCCATGAGAAGTTTGTTTTTGGTTACGCCATGCATGAGTTTAGAAAAGCATTTTGAAGTTGCCAGTGCATGTAATGGTTAATCGCTTTTAGCATGCCATATGTCCTGAAACAGAAAGATCTGTTGCAATTTTACTTGTGCAATTTAACTTGTTTTCCTTGCAACAAACATCTTTGTTGATTTTGATTGAGTTGAATTTGATAGTTGACTGACTTGAGTAGTTT
>JAXBDA010009685.1:0-12003 GCA_036023075.1 Gaultheria prostrata
CAATCCAAGCACAATAAGTGGCTCCAAAAAATATCCAATGGACCGGCTAACACCACAATCATGCACAAGATGTTTCCCACCCATCAAAACCCCAGGCTTGTACTTCAGTTTCGTTCCTGTCACATAATTACCATTTTATCAAAACAAAATTAAAAAATATAAACCCCTAAAACCCCATTCGGAAACTAGGGCTGCAAATCAACCAAACCATTCATGAACTGTTCGAGGCTCGACTCGGTAAAGGCTGAGTTGAGTTCAATTCGTCCATTAAACTAACCAAACCTGAGCGTCAATTCTTGGCTAAGCCAAACCCAAACATGACAGTATTCAGCTCTTAGGCTTGCGAAACTGGAGTATATATGTATCATGAAGATTTATATACCATATGTATCATGGAGATTTCATATATAAATGTCAATATGTACAATCTCATATAACTTGTATGTATAAACTTATGAGTTTTTTTTCGAAATATCCCTTAAACTATCACCCATCTCTTTACTTCATACCTGAACTTTCAAAACCCTTTATTTAGTCCCTGAACTATCACCCTTGAAGTGCTTATGGTCCAAAATCTAACTTCTGTTAGTTCACCGGACGGAAAAACATTCGTGTTCCCAAAGCATGGGATTATGGTCCCAAAAAGAGGGGCAAAAACGCCATTCCCTTTCATACACTCCCCATTCTCTCATCATCAACGATACAGAGAGACATACAGAGCGAGAGATAGAGAGAGAAAGAAGAGAAGCTTTTCGGAGAAGAAGAACTAGGGTTTTCCATCCGTAATCTTGGGATGGATGATCGATTGAGGCACGGGGAGGAGCTTATCCCCAACTGTAAGTAATTTTCTCACGTCTGTTTTGTAAAAAGACTAGGGTTTTGTTCAAAAAAACCCAGTTGATGGATCACAAAAACTCAACTATATTGTACACATTTGCATGGGTTGGGTTCATTTTTTCAAAAAAATTGTGCATGAAACTAGGGTTTGTAATGATTGCATGGGTTTTAGCGTGCGTAGTGGTCCCATTTTTCTAATTTTTCCATTACCATTAGAAAAATCTGTTCATTGTAGTTTGTGTGTTGTGGTCCCCCTGAACTCGTTTTGTATAAATTTCTGAGTAAAATACTATTCTTTTTCCCTACCATACAACAAAAGTAGCTTTAAACCGAACGTATTCAAGAGAGTGTTCTTTTCTTCTCTTTTGAAAAGGGAAAGTGAGCTTCCTTTGTCTAATTTGAGTGGGGAAAAAAAATGAACTCTCTCTGTTTGCAACTTTGTGGCCTAAAAAATGATTGAAATTGTTTATGTTTTGGGCTCATACCAAAAATCATGTTGATCATATACCGATTGATATTTGATCAGCACACATTTATATTGAGAAAAATATATCGTTCAAACTGAATTCAAACCAATTTGTGTTTTTTCAAAACAGAGAGGAACTGGAGACAAGCAACCTGGAGACGAGCGTGTTCCTTTGTATGTCTATTTTATCAATTTGGTACTTTTACCTTTAATATGAAATGGGTGGGCTGTAAGTATGTGCAAAGTGAGAATAAGTCGTGCATATGTTTACCCATTGAAGTCAGAAAAGGATTAAAATCTGAGTTTTCTTTTATGAACCTACAAAGTGAGAATAAATATGAGTTTTTTTTATACTAATGCTGCCCTTTTCTGCTATTACAGATATGAATCCTGATTTGTTCTCATTCAAGGTCCACCATGGGGGGATTTTTGTTGTCGAAAGAGGTAGGAAGTCCTATATTGGTGGACAAGTAAGTTATAGTGACTATGAAGAAAGGGATAAAGTTTCTTTACTTGACTTGCATGAAATCCGAAGAAAGTTAGGGTTGTGTGATTTAGTAGAGTTCTGGTACAAGGGTCCTGGTGATGAAGACTTTAAAATTATGGAGAATGATAATGATGTTTATGAGATGGGTAAGTGTATTAGTGATAGGAAAGTAGAACTTTTCCTTGTCACCCCTGGTTCTAATGTCCATAATTTGGAAGATGTCAATGTTGGTGATTGGGTTTGGGATTCTGGGACCTTCCCAGAGAGTGGAACTACAATTGAGGATGCACATTTGGTAGAGGGGGTAGGTGGCACTGTAGGTGATGGTATTGAAGTGGATGACTCAGATTCAGTTGGAAACTATGAGCATTTTAGTGATAACGATTATGGTTTGAGTGAGGAGGAAAATGTGGATGTCAACATAGAATGTGACCAAAGTAAGAATGCCAAGGATCCATCACCAACAAACCTTGTTGAGGGGAATGAAATGATGTACGAAGAAGAGGAAGAGGGAGAGGAGGAGGATTCTGATGATTGGGTTTTGTAGTATGGATGAGGAAGAAGAAGAAGAGGGACATTTTGCTGCAAAAAAGAAAAAAGTATTCAGGCCTTTGAAGGGGAAAGAGGAACCTGTTTTTTGTAATGGTATGGTATTCAAGCGTAGGTCCCAGTTGGCTGAGGCAATCAGACAACATGCTATTCTTCAGGGGAAAGACATAAAATTCATAAAAAATGAAACCACAAGGGTGAGGGCTGTTTGCTCTCACAAGAAGTTTACTGAGGAAGAACTAAAGGAAGGCAAGAAAGGGTGTCCTTGGATGATTTTTGCTTCTGATAGTGGGATGCCAAAGAAGACTTTGCAGATAAAACACTACAATCCAAACCATAATTGTGGCAGGGTTTGGACTAATAGGTTGATGAATAGCAGTTGGTTGGCCAGGATTTACTTTGATGAGATAAGGATCAGTCCTAATGTCAAGGTTTCTGAATTTATGGAGAAGGTTAGTTTCGAGTTCAAATGTAGAGTTTCAGTCAATCAATGTTATAACGCAAAACACAAGGTATTGAGGAAGCTTGAGGGAAGTCAAGAAGAGCAATATGCCAAACTTTGGGATTATTGATGACTTGGGTCCTAAAATTCATAAGAAGATAGAGAAGATTAAGAGTATGTATGGTGACTTTCAAATAGTACCTTGTGGGGAGGGAGAGTTTGAAGTAAGGCATATATCCATTGGGGTCAGTACATAGTGAATCTACAGAAGCAAACTTGTTCTTGTAGAAGGTGGGACCTCACGGGGATTCCATGTGAGCATGGTGCTTTAGTCATAGCTATGGAAGGTGGACTTGTAGAGGACTATGTTTCTGATTGGTACTCAAAGAATACTTTCTTGACCTCATATAATCACATTTTGCATCCCATGAATGGTCAAGAAATGTGGGAGAAATCTAGGAAGCCACCAATAAAACCCCCAGAATTCAAAAGGCAACCTGGCAGGCCACGTAAATCAAGAAGAAGGGAAGCGGATGAGCCTCCAAAGAACCCATTCAAGCTCAGTAGAGTGGGTGTGAAAATGACGTGCAAAAAATGTGGGAAACAGGGGCACAACATCAGAACATGCAAAGCCTCCACTCAGGTCAATGCAGTGAACAATCCCAGGAAAATAACTTCAAAGAAAGGTACCACTTCAAAGAAAATTAATGCAAACAGTGGTACCACCTCACAGCAACTCCCCAAGAGATCGTTCAGGCCGCCTCAAATGAGGCCAACTTGCACTCCCCCTACCATCAGTGCACAACACCAGCAGTGATTCAATGATGCATGTTTGTGTCCTCCTTTTGTAGCGCAATTGTGTCCACTTTTTTGTAATAGTTGATGGCTGAAATCTGGTTGTTTTTCGGACAGCATAGCTGAAATTTGGTTGGGCACTCTGTTATGGTATTATGAACTTATGTAGGTTCAGTTCTATGAACTAACGTTGTTTTCTTGTAATATGAGCTGGTACTATTTTATGAACTTGTGCACGTGGATTAGGTTTTCTGAATTTGTTATCTGAATCTGAATCTATTTTATGAACTTGGTTTTTGTAATTCACAGAATGTGCCAACGTTGGCAATTGGTTGTCTGACTTGTCATTCTATTAGGCTTTAGGCCAGTATTTTTTTTTTATGTTAGTCACCAGCATTGGGATTAATTTACTTATATTTTGTTTAGATGTTCTAATTAATCTGCATTTATTTTTTGTCTCTTGTTTAATTGTCTGCGTTTTCTTTTTCTCTTGATTGATATACATCTCTTTGCAATATGATGTTAATGAGATGAACGCATAATAGCAGAAGTGGGTTTTATAGTTGCTCTCTCTGGAAGGAGAGAAAGAGAGTGAGTGAGAGTGAGCTCTGTTTTTTCCATCCCACAGGTAAATATAAGGGTTGACAGGATTTGAAGGGAAATGAGAAAGTAATGGCGCCAATTGATGTCCAGATATAGGGATATAGGGAATGACATTTTTACCCTTTGGAGGGTACTTTTCCATCCAGTGAACTAACAGAAGTTAGATTTTGGACCATAAGCACTTCAAGGGTGATAGTTTAGGGACTTAAAGGGTTTTGAAAGTTCAGGTATGAAGTAAAGAGATGGGTGATAGTTTAAGGGATATTTCGAAAAAAAACTCTAAACTTATACATGTGCATAATGAATATTCGATTAATTGATATATCTATGAAGTTATACATGTACTTAAAACTTGCAAATGTATATTTTTAGAATTTTGTTAGGGAAGAACTTAACTTCCATAACAGAAAATCTATTTCCAGCTGTAGATCAGTATTCAAGCACAAAAACTTAAGGGAAATGATTTCCACACCCCCTTTTATCCCCACACACTCCCTTTTTGTCTTTATTCAACCTGAAATTACCAAATTGCCCTTCATATGGAAAAGGTGACTCTTGAAGTAAGGGTAATTTGGTAATTTCAGGTTGAATAAAGACAAAAAGGGAGTGTGTGGGGATAAAAGGGGGGTGTGGAAATCATTTCCCAAACTTAATACTTGGACACGTTAAGACTCATGAACAAGTTCTAGCTAGGCTCAAACTCAGGCCAACTCAGCTCAAGTTTAGCTCGTCAAATTTTCAATAGGCTCGAGCTGAAGTTCGCTAGCCCTACTGGCTAAAACCCATACAAGCATACATACATGAGTTCCAATCCAAATATATACTACTCCTAGAAATTTTTAGTTTACTTTATCAGTTTCGTTGATTTCGACGACATCGGAGATTTTCTCGAGGAGGCGGAGGAAGGAGACCTCGTGCGGGCGTAGACCGGGCCAGGTTTCGTTAACCCGGATATCCTCTATCAGAACCGGTTTGGAAGAAAGTGCAGAGAGTAGAAGACGCTGCCTCAGGTTCTGACTCCCTTTTACCCTCTTGTACTCCGTCTTCCCCATTCTCTCTCTCTCTCTCTCTCCTCGCTGCTCGAGTTCAAAGCAAGCAAGCCGTCTTCAACAGCACTGCAATTAGGGCGCGATTCAGTTTCAGGGATTGGTAAGCACTGTACGACGCCGTTTTTGGGTCTGTTTTGACGTGAACAGTATCAGCCAAATGTTTGAATTCCGTTTTTCAATTAGGGTGTCCGAGACAAAGCCCGGTAACCCTCAAGCCCAATCTGATTTATTTGGACTCCAGGATTGGATTAGTTTCTTGACAGTCCATATACTCATTGGATTGGATTGGATTAGAACCAGTGCTCAATGAGAGTGGGCTTTGGGAACTGCTGTTTTGATGGCGGGATTACAGTCCCCCATCCATGGGAAAAAATTTTGGGTACCGAATGGGTAGCACATGGTCTAGCTTACGTTCTACGTGGTATCCCAACGCTGCATCTGGGCCGTCCAACAGATCAAAACCCTCTCTCTCCCCTTCTCTCTCTTGTTTCTCTCTCAAATTCGAATTGTTCAAAAGCGAAATGGACGGGCGGAGGTGCACGTGCAGATACCAAGTGATACCCATTCGGCACAGAAAACTCATTCCATCCATGGTACTAGCTAGTCTTATGTTTCTTGGGAAACAAACATTTTCATTTGCTTTACCTCGCTTCACTTTTCCCTTGAATTCATTTCCCAAACGATATTCCCGATAACTGAACGAAGCCTTGGGAGACTAAATGTAAGACCGATTATTTTGCCACTTAATATGTTGGACTATCCAGCACCACCCAGGGGGTAGTATTAGCTTATCCGGTCCTTTGGGATTACTTTCCTCCTCGTTCAACAGTTACAAATAGTAATTTTTCAGTTCTTATCCCACACTTTATCCCACTTAAATCAAACACATTACAACTCCTATACTGCATACAATCACAACTAGTGTCCCAGGTACCCACATGTCTCATTTATCCTCATAATTAATCTCATCTTTTCCAATCCTCCCGCTTTAATGTGATGGACTGTGGGATAGAGAACCACATGAAATATGGGTTTTGAGCTAGACTGCTAGAGAGATTCTGGTAACATGGTGTGTATAAATGCATGACAGCTGCAATAATTGACCTCAAATATAGGGCCTGTTATATACAACTACTCCTACAATATTTTTGGGCACCAATTTGCGCTTGCAATAGCTCTATAGGTAGGTGGGTCAATGGGTGATCACGTAGGCCCATGACCTAGGTTGATGGCCTCCATAGCAATTTGGAGGGGTGCCCTCCTAAGGTAAGGTCTACCCTGAGTGATGGAGTCTACGTCATAATTTATTGTTGTGGGGGTTTGCGCGGCCACTGCCTTGGAAAAAAACAGCTCTATAGGTTACTGAAAACGTAGATGACATGGTCGCTAGCTCTACACATATTCCGAGCAAGATAATGGAATATTTTGGCATAGTCTTTCATCTAGGTATAAGTTAGGTTTGTGATCTATATGACCCCGACAATCCATATGTTTAGCTCCACATAAGAAATGCATATTCTTCTGGTACATTACACCAATTCTTTTTGTCTTTTGATTTGACAAATTTTTACTGTAATTCTTTAGCATGTGTAAGTATGAAAGCTGGTAAAAGGCAGCTCATACTTCATAGACCTTTTCTTGAAAAGGAAAAATATCATTCCTTTGTTTTAGCGCTCAAAGTGTGGGTGGGGCCACGACACCCCTTAGCTGTAGCGTACTTCCTGTTCCTACGTTATTTGTGGCATGGATTAATATTTCAGCTTTTTAAAAATCTCAATTTTTATTTATTAAATTGTACTATATATTAGAAACCGCAAAAAAGATGAGGTCCTCAAAAGTTTCAAATCACCTAGGCATAACTCTTAACAAGAAAACCCAAATTAGCTAGGAAAGAGCTAGAATACACATGGAGAAATATGCCATATGCCTTCAACTCTTTCAAAATTGTCGGCATTCCTTCAAATTCTACCCAATTTTGTATTTGGCTCTATCTTTGTGAAGTTTTTGCATCCGTCCGGGGAGGCCCACTGTAAGAGATATGCAATTTGTAGCTATTAGTTTTTTCCTTAGTTTCGTGTCATACCCTGGATTTAGTATCGTGCCCGTTGTGGTGCATGGGTGGTAGGGTTTGCCGACGTTTGCTTCTCTGCGCCCCCGAGTCTGCCGTGTCAACGTTGTCCTGGAGTGGCTTCCGTTGTGTGTGGCGTCGAGGGTTTGCTGCTTTGCCAATTTTCTCTCCTGCCACTTACGGGCCGGCGTTGACTTTCAGATAGAAGATCTAGATCTGTGGTGTGGTTTTCATCAGTGATCAGTGAAATATTTAAATGCGATGTCTTCTAGCTTTAGAGGACTGTATGTCTTGATTGCAAACTCCTCGTGCCCTGTAGTTTTCGGTGAGAAGTGAGCCCCGTCCCGTGTTTGGATTTTGACATTAATCTGCCTTTACGTGTTTTATTGCTTTATTCCTATTCATTGTATTCTAATGGAAACCGTTGTAAGTGCGGAAAGACTTTCTTGAAATACAACGATGGAATTCTGATAATAAAAAAACAAAGCACAATCAATAAGTAATTTTATAAGCGAAGATATGAAAAATTTAGCTGGCAAGATATTCAAAGAGCCAATAATAATAATAATAATAATAATAATAATCATATTATAGATTCATTCAAAGATAACAAAATTATCAAACTCGGATAAAAAAATATCAAATGACCAAAGACTGCCGTAGCATCCACGATATTCTACTTTAGTCATTATCGTGAAAGAATACAAGGGAAACAAATTGACAGGCTATTACTCCCTCCGTCCCATATTGCTTGCCTTATCTTGGAGACCGTGCATTTTGCACGGAAAAAATAATGCATTCACGTGATTTTTTCCCCAACAATCTTTATATGAATTTAAATATCTCATTGAAACGAAAAAATTGGTGTAATTTGTTTTCCAAAAAAAAATCCCGTAAATATATTATTTCTTGTGTGCAAAATGCACGGTCTCCCAATAAGGACAAACAATATGGGACAGAGGGAGTAATTTCTGAAAACGAAAAACTGATCAGGACAAAATTCTTTTAAACTAATTCCTACAGTATTTATCTTCCCACTACTTTCCATGTTGGCAAATATTACGACCTTGCGACCTTCGTGTTAGGCGAGTTGGCAAAATTAATGGACATAAATATCTATTAAGTAGTCGCAGATTCAAACTTGCTACAGTAATAATTTGATGGTTTTTTTTTTTTCCACACTTTTGCATTAGTGGGGCGAAAGGAAATTAAGAGAGACTCGATGCAAGTTTGGAGTCTATATGATCATGCCCAAGGGAAATAGTTGCTTCGGGAAATAGTTGCTTCGGTTGCCCACTCCTCTATCGTATAAAATTTTCTTGGAAACCCGAGAAAAATATCAAATTGACCGATTTTGTTCTTCATTTTGAATTTTCAAGTAAATTTAATTTATTCTTTCATTGCCCTCATGTATCCCGTTTGGGGTTTGCTTAGGTGAGATTTTCCGGTTCCATCTGTTCAAAAAACAAAACCACCTCAGGGATATGTTTGGGAATTTTTTTTTTTTCCGAACTTATACATAACTTTCAAAATTAGGCATCGAAAGTCAAGGATGATTTTGATAGTAATAAATTTATTTAATTTGTCAAAGAAGTTTATCTGTTGCAAATTGCCATCGATAATTGACAAGTCCGAATATGCGAAACCACCCAAAGTTTTCTCTTCGACTCTTACGACTGAAAGAAGTTTGCAAGTGGTGGCTAACTCATGCGGTACAGCTCTTGAATGTCCCACACTGTATCCCACAATCTATCTAGTCTCATTCCCCCCTCCCAATATAATAGATTAGGAATGGCGAATGGCCAAAAAAAAAATGACTGAAGAAGTTTATTTGTTGGTCTTGAGTAGAGCTTCAAACGAACCGAGCTGCTCGCAAGCAACTTGTGGCTCGGCTCGCTCGATAAGTAATCAAGCCGACCTCGAACTCGATTTTCAAGCTCATTTAGTTAACGAGCTCGCAAAAGCTCGACTCGATTGTATAAACTCGGTTTGTTTGAGGAGGCTCGTCGAGGCAATTACCCTGGGTTGACTCATTAAGGGCTCGACTCGTTAATGACCAAGCTCGAGCTCAATTTTTCGGCTCGTATTCAACAAGCGGAGTTCGAACATTACAAAGCTCGGCTCGTTTGCACCCTTAGTCTTGAGTCAAACAATGGGATTAAAGTATCTTTGAGTTTTTATTCTCGGTACAAGATTGTAAGAAATCGATGGCAATTGATTATTAGGCTGAGTGAGTTTCCACTATCGTCTTTCATTTTATTTTAGTTTAAAGTGAGCGTTGTTTTCTACTAAATGATATTTTTGTAATTCTCAGTAATTTAATGAAACAATGGGTATTTATAATCTTCACATGAAGAGATTAATAAGTATTCTATAATGTGGAGCTAGAAATATATTTGCTTTGCAAGTATTTGTTCGTGTTGTAATCGGTTTAAACAAAAAGAACCAGCCCACCGTGCGTTTATGTCTACGGAGGAGAGGTAAATTATAATTCCGCCATATAGGATTTTTAATTTTCTTCTTGTTGTCTAATCTGCAATCTTCATTATTTGATTCTGAGATTCATTTCACATATATACAAAGAGAATGATTAATTGAAAAAATCATAAAAAATACCGTTGAATAAAAATACCGAAAAATACCATAGCAAAAAGTCAGTTACAATTGCCATTCCTACGTTGGAGAAATTTTTCAGTGCCGGGTGAGTATTGCTCACGTGGTACCCACTTGGCAATCTCGGCCGTCCAAAGTGCGATCCAACGGTTTGGAATAGGAGAGAGGGGAGAGAGAGTGGTTGGGTGAGAGGAGAAAGGGGATCAATCCGGACCGTCCAAAACACTTTTGGACTGCCGAAATCGTGTTCGGCATGAACACGTGGTACCCATTCGGTACCCAAATTTTTATCCCTTCATTGCCTCTATAAAATTTGCGTGTGGTCCCCCTGAAGCCATTCCTTATCATTTTTATCACGAAAAAAAATTCGCGATGGCGACTGCCGAAGGAATCACACAACGAGAGTTTTTTCCGTATATACCCACAATGCAAATTGCGTAAGAAAATTCTCAGAAAGGGATATCAGCTTACTAATCTCTCTCTCTCTCTCTCTCTCTCTCTCTCTCTCATTGTCTCCGTCGCCTCTTCACGCGTTTGCTTCGCAAGTTGTAGTAATAGGTAGCCTTTATATATATTTGTGTTTTCGTTTCAAGAATTTCCATCTCGCAGTTTTTATTAGGGTTTCTTTATTCGATAGTTGAAGGAAAAGCAATTGTAAGTCTATTTTGTTTTTGCGAGTTTTATTTTTACGGCTTGTTTTATGTGAACTTTATGTAGAGACTGTTTGTGATTTTGAATTTCGGTGGTGTTCCTGGTTACATTATTTGATTCCGACCTGAATTTTGATTTCGCTTTGAAAATTCGTTGGAAATTGAGAATTAGGGTTTCCTAGCACGAAAACCGAGCAGAGAATAATTGTGAGCAGTCGATTTCCTTTACAAATTTTGATTTGCTTGTTTATGTGGTCATGATGAGTGAATTACGTTGCAACTTATGGTGTATGACAGAAACTGTGTTGTGGTTTTGAATTTCGGTGGTGTTTGTGGTTACATTATTTGATTCCGAACCTGAATTTTGATTTCGCTTTGGAACTTTGTTGGAAATTGAAAATTAGGGTTTCCTAGCCCGAAAACAGAATCGGAGAATAATTGTTTTTTTTATTTATTATTATTGATAAGTAAACCGGAGAATAATTGTGAGTAGATTTGCTTTACAAATTTTAATTTGCTTGTTTATGTGGTCATGATGAGTAAATCACGGTTCCAGTAATGGTATATGACAGAAAATGTTATGTGATTTCGAATTCGGTTGATGTTTTGTTAATTTATGTTTTTTATCTTTTTAATTATCTTATTTGTCTCGTTTGTATTCCAGAACTTGTGATTGTGCTTTGAGACTTATCTGAAATGGAAAATTAGGGTTGATGAGCACGTAGCGTTGACTGTCCTCGAAATGCCTTCTTAACCTTCCTTGTTAGATTTTACAAATGATTTTTGTTTGCCGTTCGGCCCTTGTATTCTAAAGTGTTACTGTCCTTTGAAACTTATTTAGGTTACCAGAGAGAGCAATCTTGGTTTTTGGTTTGGTTTCTTCTCTATCTCTCCCTCTTACACACTCACGCGCGCGCACGCAGAGGCCGAAAGAGACACTTTGTTTTCTCCATAATAGAAAATGAAGATCTGTTTTATTTGTCTGTCTGATTGAGGCTATTTCTTATTTTATTTTGCTTGTTTCCTTTGGGGCAATGAAGTTAATGAATTTTTCTATGTAACTACCTCCATATGAATGTTGTGCTTCTCTTAGTTGATTATAGAAACTATTCGATACTTTATAAACTTCTTAAACCTTCCAATAAGAACAAATGTGGAGTATATTTTGAGTCATGTTGGAATATTGTGCCGAATGAAATAGGCAAGTAGCTTTTGATTTCTATGTTAATAGTATCCAAGTGCCAGGATATGCGCATTTTCTAAAGGGTTAAAAAAAAAAGGAAAGGAAAAAGCCATTTTATGGGTTTTGCCGCTTTAAGTTCCATGTAATCAATGTGGGTTAATTTTGTATAAACTTATACTGGAACTTCTGATTAACCAGCATAATTGCATCTCACAGTGAACTATGGGTCAAGCATTGGGTTGTATTCAAGTTGATCAGTCT
>JAXBDA010009686.1:0-12002 GCA_036023075.1 Gaultheria prostrata
AGCATGTGGAGGCCGGATCAGTAGATGTCTAGATGTTTTGAACGTTGGAATTTAATTGCTAAATCTCATTTCGAAGAATGTAATATTTTGACAAATACTTATTTCGATATGGTTGTATTATGGTGACATCACTTTTGGTTGGATGATTTGATAACTCTTATGAAATCTTTTTGATAAAAGTTTTACTTATTTAAATTATGGTCCTGAAAATCGGGGCGTTACAATATCTATTTATACATCTATCTAATCTAAATTAATAACTTTTAACACAGAATCACAGATTGGTGTTTTTTTGTTTCAATCATCAAGCAATTTTGGGACTTTGGATTCCGATTCCCCAATTTTATTAGGAATTTCAAATTTTGGTTCAAATTTGAATGTATTGGGGCTGTATTTTTTGATTTGTTGAGTAGTTTTTTTACCCTGTTTAGAACGGATTTGTTAAGCTAGCTATTTTTTTTGGGAAGATGTTGGTAATTTTTATGATATTGGTTTTCCTTGTCAACCAAACGATAGAAAATGTTTTCTAGAAAAGATTTTCATCTCACAATCAAACACCAGAAAACGTTTTATTTTCTAGAAAAGGTTTTCCAGAAATTGTTTTCCGCCCGAAACGAACAGAGCCTAAGTGTAAACCGATTCGCCACAATTTTCTACAATATAACTAATGTTTATGTGCCCATTTAATGTTGTTTGGCCTAAAATATAGAATACGCCTTGAAAATGCAATTGTGACATCCTATGTATTTTTGTAGTATGGCTAATTAATAGAGCCAATAGAATTGAGGTAATTTTTAAACATTCTGTTCAAAATTTCTGGAACCGCCACTGCATTGGAGTACTGTTTTACTCCCCTTAGCCAAACCTTTTTTGGGGGCTTTCACCAAGGTAACACTTAAAACTCAATCTCGCATTTGTGGACCCATTTATAAGCCCCTCTACACTTTTTCTACCTAGAGTAAAATGTGTACTTCAATTACCAATTTAGGTGGTGTTTCTCCTCGGTTTTTCTTTTTTTAAACCATAGACTTTTTTAAACCGTAGACAAAAGTCAAATTATATATCTTATTGTGACATTTTGATCTTTTATGTAAAGAGGGACTTGTTAAACTTTTTAGACAAAAATCCAAAAAAATTGAAAAAAAAACCGATAAGAGGAATGGGCTGTTCTTAGCAAACCAGGTGAGATTCTTTTACATGTTAATACAGTATTACAGAAACTTGTGCAATAACTGGTATATGTTCATTGATATGAGTCTGTTTCACTGAACTGATTTATTGGCTAAATCCGTTTATTACATTTTACGAGACAGATTATTTTCTCAAAATACACAAATTTATTTTTACAGTCAATAAATCGTTTGTGAAACACTACCTAATTAGGCATTAAAACCAAGGTCTAGGGAGTAGGAAGATAGATCACCAGCTCCGGATTAATAAATTTTTATGAATCGGATTCTCCATTCTGCTCGCATAACACCAGCCTTATTTATTTTTAATTAGGATAGGATTGTTGCTGGTGAGCCAATAAAATAAATATCGAATTGTACAGAATTTTTTTGAATTCGTACTAGTACAAACTTCATCCTGACCGGTATATATTCCTCTTGCGAAGTCCAAATGTCTATTTTAAATTGAGTGTGTTTCTCACAAAAACAAATAATAAAAAAACAGAAGGAAAAGAGTGTAGAGGGTCAAGATAATTCTACACCATATGGCCCATCACTAGTTTAAATTATTAGTATTATTCAACTCGAAAAAAGAATCAATATGATACTATAGAATGTGATTGAAAGGCCAATATAATCTAAGTACGGATTCACCTAAACCCAAAATACTGCTAGTATTTTTTCTCGGGAAAAATATGTTTTACTAACCAAAGCTCAACGAGCGTAGATCGAGGGAAGAAACATACTTACTGGCCAGTAAATTTGAAAATGTACGGTAAATAAGTATATCTTTTACGTTTTTGTCGAGATCAATTTATCAATTGGGTGCTTCAAATTATCATAGTAGTCTGTAATGATGCCCTACTATTAGAATATTGTTACCAATGAATGGGGTGTTTGAGAGTCTTATTTTTTAGCTTTTTTATTTACAATTTTTTGACTTTTTGATTTTTGGATTAAGGCTCTGTTTGTTTCAACATAAAATATTTTACGACGTAAAACATTCTCCTTGTAAAATAATTTTATAGAAAATGATTTTATCATTTTTATTTTTAGATGTTTGATTGGCACTTTGTCTCGACAAGTTTTTTGTCAAAACATCCCTCAAACTATACCCCAAATGTTTACTTCGTCCTCAAACTATCAATTTTGTTTACTTAGTCCTCAAACTATCAGATTGCGTTTTATTTAGTCCATGCCAATTGAGAGTTCCGTTAACAAAACTAACGGAAAAACTCACCTGTGTAGCACATTTATGAATTCGTAGAAACTTATCCCCCACAAACTGCTCCGGATTCTTAAAAACCCTCCCGTTTTTCGTAGTGAACATCTGATACCTGAAGATCTATCTCCCCTTCCTAAATCTCAAATTCCGCATCGTGGCTGTGGACCACCATGTCCACCTTAGCCTTACCGTATGGCTCTATCCTCAATGCTTCGTACACCACTGATTTAACCAAACTCATTTTATCCAAGGCTGGATATGTCACCCCACCTTCTGACTTCACAACGGTCCTGATTTCCTTTGCTAGCCACCTGTGTAAACTCTCCCCTGCCAATGCAACCCACTTGATCAGAGCTGGATGTATCACACAAATTTCGAGTCTGCGAAAAAAATATGATGACCAAAAAGTTAATTTTATTGATTGAAAAATTAGGGTTTGTATTCTCTGGAATAATTTCTAATGAAAGAAAATAATCCTCTGATTCTTCTCTTCAAGAGTTTGATTCGAGGGCTTGATGCTTGATCTCGAATTGAACGACGTAATCTTCTTTGGTCTTTGCGAAGATGACGGCGAATTTGATGGATTTTGACTTGAGGGCTTTGAAGCTTCTTCTCAAGTTGAATTGCTTGATCTTCTTAAATTTGGCGAAGTTGTGACCGTTGACTTGAGGGCTGTGGAGCTTCTTCTCGAATCGGTTTTTGAGATCTTCAATTTGGTTGAAGGAGATGTGGATTTGCAGATGTTGATTTGAGGGCTGTGGAGCTTGGTTTCAAATTAGAATTTGAGATCTTCTTCAATTTAGTAGAAGGAGATTGATGACTGGTGGATTTGGCTTGAGCGTTCTTCAGAGCTTTGAGGCTTTAATCTGAAGAGGCGTCTTGCTTGATGTGGACTTGAAGGAATTCTGAAGGGCTTTGAGGCTTTGATCTTCAGAGCTCTGGAGCTTGGATCCTTCAATGTCTGATGGAACTTCAGTGTCTTGATGACTAGAAGAAATTCTGAACGGCTTCGAGGCTTGATCTTCAGAGCTCTTGATGCTTGAATGTTTGAATCTCTCCAATGTGTGATGGAAGCTTCGATGTGTTGATGACTTGAAGGAATTCTGAAGGGCTTTGAGGCTTGATCTTCAGAGCTCTAGATGCTTCAGTCTTATGGAAGCTCCAATGTGTGTGAAATATGAGAGAGCACCTCTATTTATAGGGATGGAGGATGGAGAGTTAATGGCAAACTGCACTTCTTTCTATAGTTATCTCTCTAATTATTTCCTTATTTGATTTAAAGGAAAATAATTACAATATAATAAATATCTTTCTTCTTATTTATTTTAGGAAAGATAATTACATATAAAGAGATATAGAATTTATTTCACCAAGTGGCGTAATTTGATTGACCAGACTTGATAAATAAATAATTGTGTCATTTTGACATGTGGCACCATTTAATTGGTCCTTTCACATATCTTTGACCTTTGACTTATGGACACTTGGCATCATTTGATTGGCTCGTCCACAAAACTTTGACTTTGACCTGTGGATACTTGGCAATATTTAATTGGCTAATTTGCGTGCCCTAGCAACACGTGGCGATTTGTGGTAGGCTGGAAATTTTACATGCCTACACTGGAAACAGAGCTTTCATCTCTTTTAATCCCTAATTGCTTTGCTTCGTTTAATATTTTCGACACGAAATGCAATCTGTTGCATTTTCCCCCCAAAGCTCTATTTTTTTTTTCAAGTGAGAAATACAGAACAGGGAGAGAGACAGCGAGAGAGAATGAAGGGGTTTGTAGTGTAATGAGTTTAAATTGCATTTCTGCCCCTTGAGTTGGGTTCAATTATGCATGTGCCACACGTGAGTTTTTTTCTGGTAGTTTTGTTAACGGAACCCTCAATTTGACAAAATAAAACACAATCTGATAGTTCGAGGACTAAGTAAACAATTGATAGTTTGAGGACGAAGTAAACATTTGGGGTATAGTTTGAGGGATGTTTTGACAAAAAACTCTTGTCTCGACAGAGGGTGGCGGGGGTAAGAAATTGGGTATGCAGGCCTTTGTCTTAATCCCAGGGAAAGGGTAATGGTGCATATGCGAGAAATGAGGGGTGGCCTGGGCGTGACTTGGCAGGGAAGTCAGGAGGGAAACACGGGTTCTTCCTCCAAAAATGACTTACGGAAGTATTGAGTATAACAATTGTACTCCTATGATGGAGAATATTTTACATGGAAAATATTTTTTGTCCTTTTTTTTTCAACCAAACAAGAGAAAATGAGTAAAACATTTTAAGTCGAAACAAACGGAGGCTAATCAGAATATTTTTTGAATTTGGTAGGAGTGTTTGGGAAAAATATGCAGAATGCATTTTGCAACAAGAGAAGTGTTTAAGAGATATGTGCAGAATACATTTTGACATTTTGTAGGTCTTTTTGTTAATCAAAATGGGAAGAGGGGAAATGAAAAGTTAAAAGGCTTCTCCTCTCTAATGTCAAATTCAAAGAATGAGTTTTAGCTTGATGTGTTTAGGGTTTGGGCAGCCAAACACTCAAAACTAAAACAATGAGAAGTTAATTGGGAATGTGAAAAGTAGTCGGCCAAACAGGGTCTTCCAAGTTTTTGATGCGCTACTATAAGATATTATTGTCTTTAATCATGATTTGTTCTTTTTCTTCCTTTTGATAACTCAAAAGTCCGATTAAAACTGAACAAAGTCTTATATGGACTGGCCTAAAAAATAAAAGTCATATGGGAAAAAGTCCCATATGATCATTTTCATTTGTAATGATCATTGTGCCTGCATGCCCAATAGAATATGTGTTAGGAGTTGGGGAATCAATTTACAATAATGCTATGGGTATGTACATCACTCATACACAATAATTGAACACCAAGTTGATTCTTACACGAAATAATCTAACTCTTGCCAGGACGAGTCAGCTTGATGTGCATTTAGTGTGCATGAGTGGTGTATCCATCGCATTTTTAAAAAATGTAACTCTAACTCTAAGTTCTAATTTTTAAAAAAACGCTCCTCTCTCATCTCTCTAAAACCCCCCTCTTTCTCTCTCTTCTTTCATAAGTTAGGGTTATCATGGGGAAGGTTCCTCTCCTCTCCTCTCGCTCTCATCCCCTTTTCTTTTTCTTTTCTTTTTATGGTGTTCCTCCCATTTTTCCCCAACAGTTTCCACATTTGCGTTTGAGTTGGTTTCTGGCATCAACGGGGTGTTGTGGCGATGGTGGAGGGGTTGGGTTAAGGCGGTGTGGAGGAAGCCAGCGATGGCAATGGTTTTGGAGATGATAGGGGTGGCTACAGAGGCTTTGAGGTGTCGTGGAGGGGTTGGCTTGGGGCAGCGTGGAGGAGGGCAGAGGGGGAGTGGTTTTGGAGATTGTGGGGGTGGCTGCGGTTACGTTGAGGTGGTGATGGCGGTCTCGATGGTGGGCGGTACGGAAGCAGTGGAGGCGGTGGTTACGGTTTCTTGTGGTGTTTGGGTCGTCTCCGGTTAGGTCGTCATTTGATGAAGGTGCATGACCTTTTGGTCACCGCCGAGGATTGATGTTCATGGATTTTTTTGTGATCTGGTTCGACCTTGGCCTTTTTGTCTGGGATCACGGTCGCATGACAAAAGCTTTGTGTTGTGGATGATGGATTGCGGGGTGGCATGACGTGATTCTTTATCTATGATGGCGATGAGGCTGAGATAGTTTAGTGACCGTTGTTTTTGGGTGTTTTTTTGTTTTGTTTTGTATCTTTTTTCAATTTTACCTTTGGTTGATTTCCCCTTCTCATCTCCCAACTTAATGTCAGATTCTCAAGTTTCTCCAATAAATTTATTGGTGTTTCAAAAAAAAAAAAATTATGAGTACTAATTTGCAGTATCGGGATACATAGGGGTATCGACGATACGTCTGTTATACTTTGAATGCAAGTGCATACGTATGCAGTAAAATTTTGAAATCTGCCATGTAGTTTACCTCGAGTCTTAATTTCGTTCTTGTACTTTCAATTGTTTACGATTTGCCCTTGTTATTTTCAATTTGCATGGATTTGGTCAAATACATAACGCCCGTTAATAAAAGCGACGGAAAGAGTATATTTTTGAAATCATCCATGCAGTTTTCGGCCTTGAGTCTTGATTTCGTCCCTATAAATTCAAAAAAATTCTTTCGGATCGCTTCCTTTTTGTCTTTATTTTAAAAAAATCGCATTTGTTACTTATGTGTGTAGGGCTGCAAATGAGCCGAATCGAGCCGAACTTTAGAATGTTCAAGTTCGTTCGTTAAGGTTTTAAACGAACTCGAGCCGAGCTCAAACTCACTAAAAATTTGACGAGCCGATCTCGAGTCGAGTTTGCCAAGGTTTGATTCGAACTCGAACATGTTCACGAGCCTTAACGAGTCAAAAATACTATATATTTATGCTCTCATACATGTCTAAAACTATAGATAAATTTTTTTATTTTGCACATAAATAAGCTCATACATATATAAAATTATGAAAATATATCAAAATTTTAAAGTTTGTAGTACTTTTAAAAGTTTTATATTCATATAAAATATAAAATTTTCATTATGAACATGTAAAAGTTCTTACATGTTTAAGGTTATATGTGAAATTCTTACGAAATATATGTATACTCTAGGTTCGCGAGCCCAACCGAGCCGAATATAGTCGAGTTCAAGTTCGGCTCGTTTATGGACCGAGCCTAAAATTGGGGTCCAGTTCCGGCTCGTTTAGTAGACGAGTCGAACTCGAACGAGCCCTTACCGAATCGAGCCTCGAATAGTTCGCGAACGGCTCGGTTCATTTGCAGCCCTATGCGTGAATATATTTTTTGGATTCTTAATTCTTTTCGATAAAAGAAATTGAAAAATTAAAAAACACGTACTAAATTTTTTTCATAAGGACGATTTTTTGATACAAAAGTCTGTCTATTTTAAATTATTTTTGTCTTTTAAATTGACATTTTTAAAAAGTTGGATGTCTTTGTGTGATTTCAGTGAAATGTCAGGGTTAGAGAAAAAACTCGAACACCTAATTTTGATACTTTAAGGCATCCTTATCAGCCTCACAAAAAAAAACACACCAAATTTAACCTCAAAAATACCTTTTATAAATTAGCAAGTCACTTTTCTAAAAATTCACAAAATCAGACTCTCTATTCTAATTTCATTATATTAAACTATTATTTCTTTCTACTCCTACTCCCCAAAAGTAATAATAAAAAAGTGAACAGTGCATGAATAGTGCATGAACAGTGACTTGGTGCGTGAACAGTGCCGCACCAAAATTGGTACGGCGCTGTAGCAAAGTTAGAGTTTTGCAAATTTGATGACTGAATTTGGTGCGCCTGATTTTTGGGGTTTGTAGGGGGTTTGATGCCCTTGATGGTGATGCTCTTAATAAGTTAAATCCATCTGGGTTAGAGTCTTTTCCTTGACATCTCTATTTTAGATCGATTCTAATATAGATGATTCACCAATGTAATTAAGACACTCAATATTGTTAATCTAATAATTAGGTGTACCATTATCTCGTCTTGAGTGCAATCTTGAATTGTATAATTTTGCTCCTATTACGCTCGAGAGTTGAATTAGTCTAGGGAGTGAACTCCCCTAGTTAAAGAGGAGGGTACCACGTGGTACCCTCTTGGCACATCCGAGTCGTCCAATAATGCAATGGACGGTCCGGATTGAAAGTGCCGTCCGGATTTAAAAAAAAATAGAAAAGAAAAGAAAAGAAAAAGTGTGTTTCAATTCGAACCAACCAATGCATTTTTGGACGACTCGAATGCGCCGAAGGTACACCACGTCACCCGTACCCTATTTGCACCAAAAAATTTCTCCTAGGTAACTACTGTGAAAAGACTCATATTGAGAAAGTTAGGCAAAAAACAGGAAATGTGCATGGATCGATCTTACTTTATATTATACTCCATGTTTAACATTTTAACAAAGATTTAGCAAGTTCAGCAGCCCATTGCAGACTAGTTTAATGATTTCGATTTTCGATCCGCTAATCTTGACAAGTTAATTAATTTTTAATTAGGATAGAGGCTGGTGAGCCAATTAATTAATTGCATGTTGTACGTCATATTATATCAATTTGGTATTATACTAATCCAAAATTTATCTAGACAGGTACTATAATTTTTCGAGGTTGGGTCAAATATAAGCTAAAGTATAAAATAATAAGTCAAGATAGTACTCCTCCATATGAGTAAAACACCAGTATAAATCTAAGTACGGATTTCAACCCAATAAATTGAATTGTACGGCAATGAGTCATTTCTTCAATTCTCTCCTTTTAGTTTTAAATGCTTAAAGATACCATTAGCGATTTTGCTTATTCAACTTTTTGACTTGTCGGCATTAAAATACTTAATTTTGCCTCTTCAGATCATTATATATATATATGAGTGCGAAAGCGAGTCCTCTGATGGCCGATTGCTGAAGTTTGGAAATCAATTTAGGCTGGTTTTCCATTTGAGTTTACGGGAAATTTCATAAAGTCATTTGGATGATTTTATGGGATTTATCATTTTAGCACGTTAATTGAATGAAAACAACATGGGTGATGCAACTACAACAATTTCCTTTTTTTTTGGCCTAAACCACCGGTATCCGGAAGCCCACTGGACCCCGACTAAATCAGGTTCGAGCCGGGTCGGCCCACGAAGGGGTAAAGCTCGCCCAGCGCAAGTTTTCTTCATTCACAAGACTCGAATTCGAGACCTTGCTTAAGGGGAACAAGTGCCGAACCACTTGAACCAACCTGCGTTGGTACTACAACAATTTTCGTTTATTGACTTTTTGTGGTTTTAAATGTCATTATCAAGGATGATGTAGAAACAAAACTTTGAAGTAAATTACACATTAGTGATCATTAATTTGATCGGTTTTATATTGAACAAATTTCAATTTCTAGGAGTTCGTTTTATGCAAGTTTAAACCAGGGATAAACTAGTACTCGTATCACATTTGGCTGAATAGACAAGAAAATAGGAAAATAGATAAAGCAAATGCAGCCAAAGGTACAAAGAGATCCAAGTACGGATTACAGGATAAGGATATATTTGCTATTTTAAGAATTAATATTAAAGTGTGATTTAATAGCATCAAACAAACATCGGAAAGAGCAGTGTATATGGTCCATGGCGATACCTCATGATGCTTCATGGACCCGGAGGAAATTACTTGGTCTTAGAAACTTAGGCCAACCGCTCATTAAGTACCAAGTTGGAAATGGATTGAATACCTTCTTATGGTTGGATAATTGGCACCCCCTTGGACCTTTGTTTGCTAAATTTGGTAATAGGGTGGTGAATAATGTGGGAAGATCTCTTAGGACTAAGGTTGCCTCCATCATTACACACGGGATGTGGAGATGGCCCAGATTAAAGGAATCCACTCATTCAAGCTATCATAGCTCAAACCCCGTCTTGTTTGAGACCAAATTCTGATATGGATGATTCTATTACTTGGTTGCCTCACTCAAGTGGAAATTTCACTGCAAAGTCTGCATGGGATGCCATAAGGGTGAGGTACCCAATTCAACCTTGGTACAAGATCCTTTGGAGGAATAATGTGCCACGATGGTCTTTTCTTCTTTGGTTGGCTGTTCTGCAAAGACTTAGCACAAAAGATAGGTTGATCGCTTGGGGTATGCAGGTTGATGAAGCTTGTTGCTTTTGTACGGCTAAAGAGGAGACTCATCAACACCTCTTCTTTGAATGCACTTATTCTGCATATGTGTGGCAGTTTCTTGCTGTCAAGAACAAGGTGCAAGGTATGCCTATTAAATTAGGAGATGTGATCACTTGGTTTTGTTCTAATGTGGCTGGGAATGGTTTTAGAAGCACAAGTCTTAAATGTACTTTGGCTGCAGCAGTTTATGGGCTATGGCAAGAGAGGAACAATTGAATTTTTCGAGGAGTAGCACAGGGGCATGATCAGATAGCTATTGGGGTTGCTTCTAGTATACGGAATTTTCTCAGTTCCCGTAGAAATGTGAAAAATTCCTTGAAGAATAAGGCTCTCTGTGAGGCATGGGGTCTCTCTGATAGGATTTTGCAACGTGTTTAGTTCCGTTTGGTAGTTTTTTTTTTTGGTTTTGTAGTTTCATTTGTTGTTAGTTTTGTAAGGGCTTCGGTCCTATACATTGTCTCTTTGTTTGAGCTTAATAAGATCTTGCATTTACCAAAAAAAAAAACAAACATCGGAATGAATTATTAGTACTTCTATTTTTTTTGGTCTCCGTACCACAAATGTTATGCCCCCAATGAGGTTTTTATTTTTGGGGCTGCTAAATAGTGTATATTTAGAAACAAATTGTTCTAGCCTAAGAGCATCTCCAACAGATGCGGCATTTTTCCGGCGAAGGCAAAATGACGAGCCAAAGGTCGAAATCCGGCACCCAGCAGCCACGCCATCACCCTCGCCAAGATATCCCTCGCTGGGACCAGCGAGCGCTATACCCCTCGCTTCTCTCTCTCTCTCCCAGCCGTTGCCGTCGTCGCCAACAAGCCACATCTTCGGTGATGAGCAATCTTTGCTCCTAAAATCATTTTGATACCAGAGGGATGTACGCCTCGTCAAGACGATTCTATTGGTGCAAACCCGGTCGCCGGAGGACAACCGTGGTGGTCGCACGCGCCGGAGAAAGGTGGCGCGTCCCCGAGAGTGAGATCCACTCTCGGCGCGTGTGACGCACGCACCCGTGCGAGGCAAATGATGCTGACGTTTTTTTTTTTTTTTTTCCAAATGGCTACACTGTTGGGTACTGGTGTTGTTTGAACCTAGCCAAAATAAGATTTTCTTGCCAAAATGGCTCCCCATCAGCTTAGGCCGATGGAGATGCTCTAACAAGTGGAAAATATTTTCATTTACACACAAACATACATATATATGTCAGTTATCTACGTAGAAATTTCGTTTCTCTGATTTTAGAGTGCAGAGACTAGAGAGTAATACTTACAACCTCATCAAATCACATGTGTTTACGATAGATTTGCTAATTTGCTACTAATAGATTCTTATTAGTACGAGTCATGACCGGTAAATCCATAATGGTAAGACTTAACAACAAATTTGAACTAGAGATGGGCGATCGTATTGGTGGCCGAGATGCGACTGTGCCCTCGAGTTCAAACCCAGATTGCGATAAGCTGGGGCCTTGAAAAAGGAGGCCTTTGTCCACCAAAATGTTGGGTCCCTCCTTATTCAAAGTTTGTGGAGGCCCAATTTCTTTTTTTGTGTTTAGCCCAATTGTTTTTTGGCCCAAATAGAATTATTACGTGGGTCCATTTTTGAGTAGAAGATTTTACACTTTTGTACTTTTGTTACGTGTGTGGCTGGGAGCCCATGGTTGGCATGTGATTACTTAGCTTCTTTTGGAAGCCCATAGCCAATTTTGGAGAGCTGTTACGCGCCCCCCTGGGCCCTGAGCCCCTGACACACCCCACTCCCCGGCTACCCTCCCTTTTCGGTTTTTGTTTTTGTTTTTTTCCTTCTTTCTTTCTTTTTCTCTTTTTTTTTTTTTTCTTTCTTCCTCTTGAGGTCTTCATATCTGCTTTTTTTTGTTTTAAAATCCAAAAATCTCTCTTTTTTTTCCTT
>JAXBDA010009687.1:0-12001 GCA_036023075.1 Gaultheria prostrata
GAGGGAAAGGAAGAGAGAGAGGAGGAGAGAGAGAGAGACGCCCCTCTTTATTAATTCCCATTTTCTTGAGAAATGAAATAATTTAGCCATATGGTTTTGCCTTTACATAGTTGGTCTTGTCCAATCAAATAGAGTATGCCATGCCATGGATATCTTTAATTTCTTATCTAGTTGGATGTACCAAAGTTCTGAATAACGCTCCAATTTTTTAGAACAAATTGAAAATATGAAATGAGATGCGGGATGAATGACCCAAAATTAACTCACAATAAGACTTACTCAACCTAGTACCGCTCGTGCAACTTTACTCCAGAATGAATCAAACTCACACTCAAACGACTCAATTTCCACCACAGCTTCCTGAAAGTACCAATTATTAAGTCTTCTAGCAGTATTCATGAATGAACTTTGAAAATCCCCTTTCGGGTCTTGGCTTGTTAGCATCATCACAACAAGGAGAATCTCTTATATAGTACAAGTCACTGGAGTTTTATCCTTTTATACTCGCGAGTTACAGGGTTTTGTCCTAAAGGGTAAGTTCTATGGCTATGTACCACAGACTAAAGGCTTGGGTGGTCTAAAAGGGTATCCTGAAAGCTAAGCTTTCACACCTTATAATCCTACCGGGAGCGGAACGTAGCTTAATTACAGGGTGGCCGCGTTCCTCGACCGGGGTGCCTACTTAGCAAATGCAAAAATATTGAAGAAAATGTGAACTATCCTAAACAAATAAATTACTAGTGTGTTTTGGAGTATAGCCCTCTTGACTAGTTTCCCAATCAGAGTTGCCACTGTGAGTGCCAACGAACCATCCCCGCAGCTCAGAGAGTGCGAATCGTCCTTGCTAGAACAATGACAGAGCACCACATGCATTGTAAAAATAGATAGTAATTACCCAACAAAACCTAGAGTTGCCACTTAATTTAGGTCCAAGAACAGTATTATGACTCTATGGAAAGGATTGAACTTTGCTCACCGCAAACAAATCCGGAGGCTACGGTATTGAGTGGAAAAGGGATTAGGCACCACTCTGCCCAATTCAATACTTGGACTTTGCTTATCACCATTGGTTCATATTGTCTCTTGACTAAAAATAAATTTGTAGAGCTGAAATGAGAAATATATAAAAATATATTTGTGGGTAAATACGGTCCATCGAACTTCCGTCCGTTGTAAAGTTGGGAATTCATTTGGTTTCATCAAACCACCACTGCGGGACAATTGTCAAGTGGGTACTTCGTAGTTAAACTTCGTGAGTTTTTTACTGGAGTAGCACTTTTTTTTAAACTAATTCCCAAAGTAGCTACCTTTTCCAACATATTCCGAAACTAGCACTTTACGCATTCTGGTAATGTGTTGTAACTGTTAATTGCCAACTCGGCACGCCAGGTCAACTTGGGGGGTTCAATGTCAGTTGTAACCACGCATAACCAAAGTGCGTTGTTTTTAAAGTATAATGCATTTGGAAAATCCATTATGGTTTTTAAATGTTATGTGTTATTTTGCCCCACTAACGCACGTTTGATACATTTCAAGTTCGTAGATCTAGTTTGTACCGGTACAAATCGGACCTTATTCTGTGTAGTATTTTGGCCCTCTGTTTTTTGAACTTTTGGACTTTCCGTTGAACGGTTTGATTTTAGCTAAAAGATATAGACTTTACCAGAATCTCTCACATTGTTGTATTTTTGTTGGTTTCTTGGTATTCACGTTATTAGATTTAATTCAGTTGAAATAGGTACGTCAAAATATTACGTGCAACCTATGTTCGTTTTTAGAAATTACTTGTATCGGTAACAATGTGCAAAAATGATAGTATGTAAAAATTAAAATGAATAAAAATAAGTTAATTTCCTCACATACATAGATCAAAGTGCAGGTACACTGGTACTAAAATTGAACATGGATAGTGCAATTTATTACAAATCTCAATCCCCACATACATAGATGATATGAAATTACATATTTTCTAAACTACGTAATTAAGATGATGATGGTCCCCCACTCTTCCGCATCTTCGCCTGTTGTGATCTCTCACGCCACATAATGAGCAGGTCTGTGACGGTTGAGACTCAACCCAATCCATCTCAGTTCGTAATCGATTTACTCTCGGCCGCCCTTGACCCATGAGACGTTCTGTGACAGGAAGAACTCTAGGCCCATTATACAGTGGCCAGTACGGTACGTTAGGTAGTGGCTTGAATGTTAAAGACCCATACATGGAAATGCTAGTTTTATTCAATATTAAAGACTCATACATTGAATGTTAAAGACCGAGTACGGTACGTTTGGATTTCATAATAAAAGAAAATCATGTGGACCACTATAATGCATTACCAGAGTGCGTGAAATGCTAGTTTTATACTTTACTATTGCTTCATATGCATAAAACATAAATTTTCTCCCATCGAGACCTCAACTTCTTAGAAAAAGTAAAAAATATACCCAGAATTGGCTTTCAAAATAAAGCTCCACTAAGAAACAAAGTCATTTTCAGGGGAGTATAACTTGAAACTATGTGCCATGTGGGGGTGGCACTCTACTTGCTCAAAATTGAGATTCACATCCAGCTGCAGGATTCTTGCTTTTAACTATTACTCTAACCAATTAATTTATGCCTGCAAAAATCAATTCAAGCATTCTATCTTCATATCACATAACAATACCACATCAGTTTCCTATGGGCGAAGCAGAAATCCATGCGCATAAACAAGTGCACATACTCGATCACCTCCATTAATATTTGTCATTATGCCAATATCATTAATACAGGCATAAATTGCACATACCAACAAAAATTCCGTGAACGATATCACATTCAGTTTGCAGGAAAACTAGCTAGAAAGTGTTCAAACAAATTTGAGCTAAATTCTAATAGAACTCGACTACGTAATACACCTTTGAAAAATGTGATCTCATACTGCAACTACATACCAAGTATAACACAGACAGTGAAATCACCAAGTATAACACATGGAAAGCGAGAGGAGAGAGAGACTTACGGTGGTGGTCGGCGGTGGTTCGTGGAGATAGATTGCGCAGGGGTTTCGCCGTCTCGCCTGATCGCGCGGGGGAGAAGGATGCAGCCAAATCACGAAGGGAGAGGAAAAGAGTGTTTAGACATTTAGAAACCCTAATGCATTCTTAATATGCACTATACATTTAAAAACCATAATGTATTTTCCAAATGCGTTATACTTTAAAAACAACGCACTTTGGTTACGCGCTGTTACAGCTGATACTAAAACCCCCGAGCTGATTTGGCGTGCCGAGTTGGCAATTAACGATTACAACAACGCATTACCAGAATGCGTGAAGGGCTAATTTCGAAATATGTTTGAAAATGTAGCTATTTTGGGAATTAGCTTAAAAAAAAGTGCTTCTCCGGTCAAAAACTCTAAACTTCGTTCACTGCTCCATAAATAGTTGTTTTGAGTCTTTTGATCGACCAAGAAAAAAAGCTGGTTTTGTTTTAACTCAAAAAACCATTCTATTCCACTAACAAAAAACTCCAAAAAAAAAACTGGTTTTGTTTTAACTCTAAAACCGCTCTATTCCACTAAACCTGTTTTTGGTTTTTTCATTTTGTTTTTATTCAAAAAAAAATTGCAAATGTTAGTTTTGCATCAAATTTTTGTGGTTTATTTGTTCCTCTCGACAAGACGAATCTAAAGAGTATAAAATCATAGTCAAAACTAAATTTTTTTAAATAAAGCCAAAAATACGTGGTTTACTGGTTTAATTTTGGATTTATTCAAAAAATAATTAATTTTCACTATAATTTCATACTTGTTAGATTCGTCTCGTAGAGAGAAACCAATAAACCATAAAAAAATTGACGCAAAACTAATAAATGCAGAATTTTTTTGAATAAAGACAAAACGAATAAACCAAAAAACCAATTTCTGATTTTTTTGCCAAAACACTAACATTTTAGTGGAACAAGTTGTAGATTTAAATTACAACTAAAGGTCTAAAAAACTAAAAACCCAAAAAACCCTTTAATTGAACACTCCTTTAATAGTACATTTTTGTAACTCCCTCATGTAAATACATATGGACCCACATATCTGTGGGATTTTTTCTCAAAGTTGGCAGACCATGACAAGTAAAACAACCTTTTCCAGGAGGAAAACCCATTTCAAGTTTTTTTTTTTTTAATAATCGGATGTTCAGCCCAGTTTGCACGCACCTCAACTAATTTTGGAGTCTTGAAAGTAACGATTGGGCATAACCCTTGTGACCCCAAAGATTTTGTTGGCAAGAAAAATCGAACCTGAAAAATACCCATTTCAATTAAGATAATTAATTAAATGGTTACGAACATTTGTCTAAATCATTAAGATTTAGTCAATTCACCAACCATAATACTACTATGATATGATATTGTATAAAAACTAAGTTTACTCTAATTATTCATGTTCCTTTTTTGAACGCAATTATTCATGTTTCTTGTTATTGCATATATAAATTGTCCACATCCAGCGGCCGGTGTAGGCACTTGAGGAGTAAACAATCAAATTGCATGTTTCAGCTTGCGATTTGGACATGCCTTTAAAATTCAGAAAAACTACGAATAAGATAGTTCATTTTAAGCTAAAATGTACTATCTTATTCATATTTTTTGTGAGTGTTTCTACAATTAGTCTCGAATGTTGATTCTTTATGGTCCCGTTCAATTGTCAATTAAGAACAAAAGGAAAGATTTTATTACATATATTTTTTGTATATTCAATCAGCAAAAAAGTTGTCATGAGATCCCACATACATCACTAACTTTTTCTTATCACCAAGGATGGAGCCAAATGGAACAAGTGGCAGTGGGCGCCACAATAACGATTTTCAAAAATGCAATTGTTATAGTATTGAAATAAAGTATTCATCTCCAAATTATATATGTCCACCATCACTAGATTAATTTCATTATATTTTAAAATAAAAAGTCTTTGATCCTCTAGTTTTTGTTTCAATAAAGGAGGCCCAATAAGATAGTCCAAAGCTAAATTGAATGGGACAAGTGAAATATCACGAAACATCATATATAAATTAAGAATAGCTATTCAAACTCTGTCTTTAATTTATGAAACTCTATTTATATTAATGTGTTACATCAACAAAAATGGAAGAAAGGAAAACAATGCGTCATGAACTCCACGAGCTGTGATATCTGTATATGACGAACATTATTTATTATAGGCATTAGTAAGTTGTGTTAATTTTTATCTAAGGAAAATGCTAACGTTATTGGGCACACGTTAAGGTTGAAAAAATATATTGAAATGTGTGAAAAGTGTATAGGAATATGTGAAAGTGCATTGAAAAATATAAAAAGTGTATTGGAGTATGTGTATTTTTTTTTTTTTTACGTGCTTATTGTGTGCCGCACACGTTAGCAAGAAGTCGACAACTATTCAATTCGTAGTCCATCTTTTCATTTGTTTTGGTATACATGGTCGCCACCATTAAAGCAAAATCCTAGCTCCGTTCCTTCTCATAACTTAGATTGTCTAAACTAGTTTATAAGCACACTCGAGTCTCGACTAATAAATAGGACTATACTTTTCCAGCAAGGTGTTTTATAATTACCAGAGTTTAATCAGCATAAGATTAGGTTTTCTTCTACTTAATTTGGTAAAAAATACAAAAATGAAAGCGGTGAAATAAAAGAACAATAAAACCTCGTGATATATATATAACGCTTCATCAAGGGTTTAGGAGATATGCTTATGTGTTTTGATTTGACCCCTTTTTTTTTTTTGAGAAATAGATAGAAAATTATATTCAACGCCAATAATACAAACAAATTAAAATAACAAAAAACCGAAAAAATACAAGAAAAATCCGAAAAAATATAGAAAAAATGGAAAAAGAAAAGAAAAGTACAGGGAAATGAAATTGCTGCCTTGCATGCGTCGTCGGAAGTCACCGGTGGTCGTCTTCGTGCCCGCAGGAGCTGTTAGAAGCAGCCGCTCACCGTCGATGGTGGAGATCCAGACCGGGAACCCCGATCTCCCTGATTTGACCTTTGTTATTACTAAAAGTAGTGGGAGCTATCATTTTAGTAAACTAATTAATCCGTACTATATAATGACACCATTCACATATGTTAAATCAATGATAGAGACGTAATATATATATATATATATGCGCCTTCATGGCTTGGAGATCGTCGTATAAGCCAAAAAGATATGGAAGAATTATGTGTAAAATGCGAGCTACCTCAGCTAATAATTGTTTAATCAAACTTATATAAATGTATGGTGATATATAGTTTTAGATTGATTGCAAATGCATGTCAATTCCACCAATGTCCGCGCCTGTAGTGGGCCGAATACTCGGGGCCCATGCAACGGTCAAGTTGGCGGGGATGGATAAACAGACTAGGGGCCATCTGGTCCGTCTCGTCTTGTGGCCGAACATGCTAGAGAATGTAGGTGTTAATGAATGTTCTCTATGGCCCAGTGAGACCCAAGGTGACCAAGTGCCGAAGGTGTCAAGGACCGAAGACTCAAGGTGGCTTCGACAATAAGGACCTTCAAAGAGGGATATGGCCGAAGCTACCTATCAACAGAGGGTAAATCCAGATGAGAGCAGTAAGAGTATGCGTACGGTGGTATCAGGGCGGGTATTAAGACCCGACCCAATAGCCCGTTAGGCGGTTACGTATGCACGTGATGCGGGCCAAGAGGCACGACGCGAGAAGCTTCGAGGGCTACGTGACGATGTGTTAGTGGATAAGTCACTTGACTGGTATGGTCACATATGTATGACATCATGAAACTTGGAAAGCAAGTACATGGAGGCCTATAAGTATCAAAGGATAAACCCTAGAGGTACACACACAATCTGAGATCTAAAATACTTTATGTACTCTCCTTCTCTGTAAGCTAACTTGATCGTCAGAGTATCCTCGAGCAAGTGGCCCGAGTGACACTAACTAATTGTTTCTCGTTGTAGGTTTAAGGCATAAGGAGGAACTCCACCGCCCTATGGAGGAAGGCACCACCGTGAACACCCCCCAACAGCGCCACAACACACACATTGATTAATCTGGGGTCTTAATTAAAGTTAATGATTAGACAAACTTCAAGTGACCTTAAGGTTTGGAATGTTTAATTTGTTGTGTGGCGGGCTCCCTTAGAACCTAAGGCGACCCAAAGATTATTGATGGTCATGATAATGAAGAAGTAGCAAACCAAACATATGCGAAAAATGTAGGGAAAACCCAAACCACAAACAAAACAAATAAGAGATACAAAGATTTATGTGGTTCTGCTTATGGATGTAAACCTACTTCACGGGGCAAACAAACGAGAGGCTATTCCACTATGTGAAGCGAACAATGTTCCAAAGAGCTACAATGGTGACAAAATAGAAGCTCTCACAAAGAGACATCACCAATCCCAATACAAATTCTCTCTCATCAGTCTCATGAAACTAGGGTTTCAACCAAGAGATGCAGAAAGAACGGAGTTCCACAGACGTGACCGGATGTCACATAGATACAGATGATTCTCACAAAACCTACAATTTCAACAAGAAAGGCCCGGCCCTGAGATTTTCGGGGCCTGAAGTAAGTTTTTAAAATGGGGCCTCCTAGAATTTGTATATATATATTAGTTATTCGACTAGAATTGCAAGAACTTCTTGTGGTGCAGTGGTGAGGTGTGGTGTGGTGTTTGGAACCATGAAGTCGGGGGTTCCAGTCCCATTGCCTATGGAGAAGCATCTTTTTTTACATGTTGAAGTAAACTGATCTCAAAAAATGAGGACTAGAAGGGTCGAACACGTGAGCTACCAGAGTGTTATATGCAAAACATTTGACGTACATAATATATGCCAGATTCTGGGGGCCCTATATTGGGCCAGAAATTGGGGGTCTTAAGCGATTGCTTGGTAGGCTTCCCCTAGGGCCGGCCCTAGAAACAGATGATCTTCCGAACCATGAAAGGGAAACGAGATACAGATGAAGATCGAACAAAGAATCTTATGTTCTACAAATGAGATCCCTAGGGGCCTCTCAAAAGGATTCACTCAAGAAGTCCAAACCTAATAAGAGAATAAGGCTAAACCAAAGAATCATTTTGAAAGATACATTGCCCAAACAGATTTCCTTGCACCCCAAGTCCTAAACCAAAAAGGAAACAAATCTTTAGAAAGTTCAAAATCGGCTGAAACACGTACTGACTCTCCGGACAAGATCTTTACAAAATACTGGAGTCCAAAACCTGAGTCGATCGTCTAGATGGCCGTGACTCCCGTCCTGACGGAATTTATAGAGTTCCAATATTGAGCCGAAAATTCTCCCAAATTTCCACCTCGGCCAGATTTCCAAGTATTGTACCAGACCAGACGAATTCTCACACATTTGACCTTGATGCTTACGACTTCTTGAGGGAAGCTTATTTAGTTCTCTCATGCCACTCAGCCGAATCCCTTGGGGTCGTTAATTCTAGTACTATTACTTTGGTCAAATAAAAAGTCCCTTCTGCTTCTACTAATTCTTTGTGGAGTACATCGTTTTCTCTAAACAAACAGTAACTTAATACATGTTCATATCATTTTTGTTCTTAGGCATCTTTTTGCCAATCGGACTATCATTTCACAGAGGGACAAGTAGGTTTTTATAAATCCTTTCTTTCAAAGCCATTACGAATTCAAGGTTGATGTTATCAACATTTGCACACTTATACAAGTTATGAATTCTTATAAAATTCAAGGAGAGAGAGTCTGTATCGCACACCCAAATTTCTGAGTATGTATTATAGCATTTCCCTCATTTGTTTACCATTGCAATTTTGTAACGTGAGCTTAATTATGAAAAATGCTAAGTACTCATAAAATGTATCCAAAAAATTGTCCAGAATTTGGAATTAGTATACACACACCCAAATTTCTGAGCATGTATTATAGCATTTCTCTCATTTGTTTACCATTGCAATTTTGTAATGTGAGCTTAATTATGGAAAATGCTAAATACCCATAAAATGTAACCAAAAAATTATCCAGAATTTGGAATTAGTGGCTCAAGTTCACTCCCAGGTGAATCTCAGCCACTGATTCCAAGTTCTGGACATTTTCTAGGTACATTTTCTCTGGGTATGTAGCACTGCTATTTAATTATTACTTCTTGTTAGTGAACTACAGTGTGATTGTAAGAAACTTTAATAGTAATAATGATGATATTTGCTCACACTAGGACATAACAATCATGCATGTTTGAGTTTGATAGGGACGTAGTGCATATCTTCCTGGCTTTGGATGTTGTAAAAGCACAAAAACGTGAAAGGATTAGGTTAATCCTAGAAAGCTCAGCTAATGATTATTTATTATACCGTCAATTTTAATTTTGGCTCAGAAAGAAGATATCTATTTTCTTTTGATTGCTAGCTAGGAAACTTATCCTACCTTATACTAATGGCACATATGTATCGTTGATATTTGATTAATAAAATTTGTTGCTGTTCAAAAAAAAATAAAAATAGAGCACACAAATTCAATAACAAGTTGGAATTGTTCATTTTTCCTTCACCGTTTATTTGAAAGAACTTCAGATGTTTAAAATGAAATCACATGTTCGTTAGGGTTCAGATCCGATCAAGTAATTTTAGGGATTGGACGACCTTGGTTTGGTGCCATTTTGTAGGTTTTTCCTGACCCATTTTGATGATTCGAATCATCTGTTTTGTAGAGTTTTTTGACAAAATTAACCATGCCATCAATGAAGGGGTGGAGGTACTTTGAGGAGGCGAGTGGCACGTGTCATTCCCACTTCCGAATTCTTTTTAATGCTAATGGAGGTCGAATAGGCACTTACCGTTAAAAACTTTGATTTTTTACATAAATGATGAACAAATTAGTCTGTTGGATATTCGGCTCTAGGCCTTTTTAGTGGGGGTGTAGTGCTGTGTGCAGGGGTGGAGCTAGGATTTTAGGTTAGCGGAGTGAACAATTAGATATATATGCAAGTTATTTTTTTCTATTTGTTGATGCAAAGAAATAACTAAATTAAGAGTCAACTATAACGTGACACATGCATTTTTGCTTATAATTGGTCTCATTAATTGACTTATTATATTTTGAAAATAATGGACGATAACCTCATTTGTAATACAATCAACTCTCAAAAAGAAGAAAAAACTTGAGAATTCTATGTATTTAACCAAGTTGGGGCAATTTATGAAATTTTTACGGGGTAAAAATTGTAAAATTTAGCTCCAAAGTATCAAAAATCTTTGTGAGAAATTAAACTGTGACCCCTCTTGTACCTTGCTCCCTCCGCCCATGGCTGTGTGTGTTTTTCTATCTCACTTCAATTTGGCCTGGTTATATCTGCTGTTGTATGCATTTTTTTTTGTTTTTGGATGGGTTTCGAGGTTCGAAGGTGTTTGGGTTTTGGGTTAGGGCGTTTTTTCTTTTCCGGTTTTCCCTTTGGTCCTTGTGTTTTGGTTGGTGTGTTGTCTACCTTGTGTTCTCGATCTCGGGTGGCGTTTATTGTTGTGTCCTTGGTCAATTTAGTCGTTATTTTCCTTTTCAAAGATTATTAAATCATAGACAGTTCGAATCTATTATTCTTTCTAAACCAAAATAAATTTACCATACAGTGGACATTTCTATTGGTATTTCAACGAACAACATGCAACCTAAGTTAGGAGCGTGTGCAAGAGTGCGAGTATGAGAGCATCTTTCAAAAAATCTCAAACTATTAAATTTGCGAGAGCAAAAATTAAGAGCAAGATCGGAGAATCCGACTGAACGATTGCGTGTCTAAGCAAGCGCGCAGCAGTCCTAGCAGGCTTCCATTTAACCCTGCCAACTACTTTCAAAATCTTGGCTCACATGTAGAATAACCAGATTGACGAATCAAGTACCCCCTCAAAATCTTGAAAGATGACTTGAGCTATTGTTAAAAATCAATACGTTTATCTGTACGTACGCACGCATTTTAATTGTACATTTCAACAAATCAATGGTTCGGAATTACTCTTTGATCGGTCAAAGAGCTTTCTTACTCGTCAAAGAGTAAATAAAATCCGGACCGTAGAAAATACTTTTGGACGGTGATGCACCGTCCGTGCATCGTACGTACACGAACTTGCGTGCGCGAAGTAATTTTGGTTAAAAATTGACAAAAATTAGTGCCCTAATGATGTGCTATTTTTGCTATCATAAATGGCTCCAGCCATTTTTTTGCCGTTTGTACCCAAAATGGCGGCCACATCACCAAACCCAACCCCCAAATCGTTCCCCCTCTTTGTTCCAGGGGAAATTAGTGTACGAGAGAGAGTGTGTGTCGCTTAAGCCGCACATCTCATCGTCGCCGGAAAAAGATACGAGTACACCACTTATGCACACCAAACTGACTCTTCCATGTAAGAGTTAAGACTCTTCCGTGTAATAATTAAAATCTTTCATGTAAAAGTCAGATCAGTGTACATTTGATGTGCATTAGTGAACTCGTAGCATTGGTCGCCTAAGCCACTGAGATTCTCTGTTGCGGAACCCATTTATTTAAATTTAAGAAGTTATTAGTAGCTTTAAACTCGTGCACAAGAGTCTTTTATTAGTTATAAGAGCATTCCTAACAAGTCTCAACATATCTTGAGCCAAAAATATTAGTCAACAGTGATTTACCTTTTTACGTCTTTTTTCAACGCTCCAACAATACTATCTATATTACTTATCTACTATTAAAATACTATTTTTTTTCTTTTTTAAATATTACTAAAAAAAGGAGAGAGAGAAAATACTAAAGAAAGGTTTGGGAGTGAATAGTGACTTGATAAGGGCATCCCAACAAACTCCCTAAATTGGCTCCCATCTCTATTTTAGGGAGCCAAACTCCAAAATTAGGCTCCAAGAGACTCCCTAAATCCCTCCCTAAAATACAAAAATGAATAGTACCTCCCTAAAATCTCCCCCATTTAGGGAGGCACTATTCACTCCCTACCCATTTTTTTATTTTTTCTCTCTCTCCTTCCCTCTCTTTGCCTGCTTGTTT
>JAXBDA010009688.1:0-11995 GCA_036023075.1 Gaultheria prostrata
TTTAAGCACAACCACAAAATCCAACCACGTGCACGAATTAAATGGAAAATGGGGATTAACCGCACGTCTAACGCGCTCATTCTTTCCTACCTAGGCGCTTAAATTCATGAATTTCACGCGCCTATCAGAAACCGGCGCGAATGGCCGCCGTACCGACACACCGTTAGGCATAGAAGCCGCAGCCAACACTGCAGCCGCCGTCGGAAAAAACCAGGTGGGGGAGGGGAGAAGCCGCAAGAGAGAAAGGAAGATGGAGGGGAGGAGAGGGGAGAGAGGGAAGAAGGAGAAGGGGAGGGCCCGGGGGGAGGAGGAGGAGGCGCCGCTCCCCCCCAGGCGGGAAAACCCAAGTTTGAGGCGGCTGTGGAAGGAAGGAGGAGTTTAGAGAGAGAAGCTGTCAAAAAAGTTATGAGAAAAACCGGCATTCACTGATTGAGATTATGCATGCAAGAATATTCTAGAAAAAAAACATTGTTTTTAAAAAGGTAGCTTCATAATTAACTATAAGCAAAAAACAATCACACACACAATATTGAATATGAAAATAGTAAAGTGATTGGCACACAAATTTATGTAATTCCTCAAAACCGGATACCTCTATTCCGCATATGGCCTTGCTTAGAATTTCTTGGACCTCGGTACCCTAGAACTTCTCGTTACCTTTCCATATGAGTCACAAGTTCTAACGTGAACTCAAAAAATAAATCTTTTAATTCCGAAAAAATATCAACTCAACTCAATTCATTTTGAATAGCAAAAATTATTGTATGTTGTTTTTTTTTTTCTGAACTTGGGAAGATTGAGCTGCCGATCTATGGATCCCTCAGGCTTATCCCTTCTTTTAGGATTTCAACGAATAGGCTTGTGGCTTGCATATATCTGAAGCTTCATTACCCTTGTTTGATCCTTTTTTGGATTGAAGGGAGCTCTATCCTTCTTTCTCCATTACACAACACAATACAATCTTGATTTGATCCTTTACCCTTGTTTGATCCTTTACAATCTTGATTTGATCCATTACCCTTGTTTGATCCTTTTTTGAATCAAAATTGTATTGTGTTGTGTAATGGAGAGAGAAGGATAGAGCTCCCTTCAATCCAAAAAAGGATCAAACAAGGGTAATGAAGCTCCAGATATATGCAAGCCACAAACCTATCCATTGAAACCCTAAACGAAGGGATAGGCCTGAGGGATCCATAGATTAGCAGCTCAATCTTCCCAAGTTCAGAAAAAAAAAAAAAAAAAAAAACAACATACAATAATTTTTGCGATTCAAAATGAATTGAGTTGAGTTGATATTTTTCCGGTATTAAAAGATTTATTTTTTGAGTTCATGTTAGAACTTGTGGCTCATATGGAAAGGTAACGAGAAGTTCTAGGGTACCGAGGTCCGAGAAATTCTAGGCAAGGCCAGATGCGGAACAGAGGTATCCGGTTTTGGGAAATTACGTAAATCTGTGTGTCAATCTCATTACTGTTTTCGTATTCCATATTGTGTGTGATTGTTTTTTTGCTTATAGTTAATTATGAAGCTAGCTTTTTAAAAACAGTGTTTCTTTTTCTAGAATATTCTGGCATGCATGCGCTGATTGAGAAAAATAACTTCTCCCCATAACTTCTAAGGAATGGACAACGAGGTTACTACAACACATGGAGTCAAATAACTTCTCCCTAAGTTGTCCTGCACAAAGAAAACTCTAACCTATAGTAGACTATGGGTCCCAAATTGACTGGGTAACCACTCACCCAGAAGATCAATGGCTCATAGCATCTCACAAAGCTTCAAGCTTACTCAAAGGGACGGTTATATATAGTGTTAATACTTCTTTGTTTAGCTAAAATTAGATGAACAAGATTGTGTGGTCCTAAATTACTCATTACCCTTTTTCGTTCAATGAATTTGTCCCACCTTAAGACCATCTTTGTTGGGACCCACGGCTCTAGCCCAAGTGATCGTGAAGGGAGGGCCTTAGTGCCCGAGGTCTCAGATTTAAGTTGATGAAGTAGTATTGGCATATTTTGTAACTTACTAAACCACTAACATGCTAGCGGGAATAAACATAACTTATTATTTTTGGGATGGAAAACATTGACATCTAACCTACTCAGGGTAAGAAAATTTCATTTAAACATACCTCCATAAAAATGAGGGAGTAAGTGGCTTTCCCTAGAAATCATGTCACCTTGTCAAAACTCATTATGATATACTGAGGTTCAATTTTACGACTACATGTGATATACTAAGGTTAGAAGTGCCCTAAATGTCAAGGGAGATGCTGTGTTTGATGAATTGGCTACAATTCTTACCAATGAAGAGTTTTTCAATTTCTGGTGGGAAAGCCACTAAATAGGCAAATACTCACTCATTTTTATGGAGGTATGTTTAAATGAAATAATGAGTTTTGTCTAATGTTATAACCTTTTGAATATATGTTACTCCTGTTTGGTACAAGTGTTATGCTAGTAGTAATGCATTCTACGAGTAATGGTGATGATATCTTGGGTTTACCTGTCCAACAATTATGTTTGGTAGTGCAATATGGTTCATTCACTATGGCTCATTTGGTGATGGGATATAAATTATAGAGGACGGATATGTTATCACATTGGATAGTATATCCGAACTACTCCCTCCGTCCCTTTTTAAGTGTGTTATTTGAAAATTTTAACTATTTTTCTCTCTCATCAACTTTTACATCTACTTTCCATTATTTACCCTTATTAATATAATAATACCTACTAAATTTTTAAAAAGAAATCTATTTTTAAGGGCAAAATAGGCAATGTACCCACTAACTTTTCAAAACACACACTTATTAAAGGACAATCCAAAATGAAAATGTACACACTATAAAAGGAACGAAGGGAGTACTACTTTATATTCAGTGTTTGTGACTAGGATATAAGCAGTAGCTAAATATTATATCCGCATCTAGCCTTATACTCCTCTGTCCCATATTGCTTGTCTATTTTGGGGAATGGTGCATTTTGCTCGCCAAAAATAATGTGTTTATGAGAATTAATTTTAAAAAAAAATTACACCAATTTTTCTACTCAGTGAGATGTTTAATTGGGTGTAAAAATTTTTGAAGAAAAGAAAATATTAAATACATTAGATTTTGCGTGCAAAATACACGAAAATCTAAAAAGACATGCAATTTGGGACGGAGGGAGTATAATAATACAACCTTCCCCATACTTATCATATCTTCCTTCATATCATGCCTTTTAATTAGGAAGAATTTCATCATTTATGACTAATTATATACTCCATCTACTCATATTTATATTCAAACAAACCAACAATGTACATATCCCATTTTCTATAAATTACTACTAAAAGAAATTGTTTACAACATATTCCTCATGCATACATGTTCACCCTTTTATCATATCTCCCATTATATTATATCCAAAAAAACAAATCCAGTCTGGCAATCGACCCTTTAGGGGATATAGCTCAAGTGGCAACTTGAATAATTTGTAAACTTATGTTCGAAACTTGATAATCTCTTAGAGATAGTGTGCAAGAGAGAAATTTCTTGTGAATCTCCTAATTCTGACATGGATGACTTGCCTTTGATCAGACCGAAAAAGAAAATAATCGAAATGCGCATAAATTGATCTGGACATCCCTGACCATTGGGAAAAACAAATTTGAAAGAAAGATACACATTTTCCCTTGTTTTATTACTGCTAAAAGTTACTACAACTACTGACACAAGGTGAGGAGACATCCCGGAAACACTGAATAAATTTCCTCAAATGAGGACTCGAGGGAAAGCAGTCAAGCAGGAAAATGCCGTGCCAGGTAAAAGGGTAAATTTCACTGACCTCCCCTGAGGTTTCTGACAAATGCAGGAATCTCCCCTGAGGTTTTTGAAATGTCACTACTCTCCCTTACTTTTCAATGTATTATTTCCGTTACCCCTTCCGTTAAAATCTGTTGACTGGGTTAATAGAAATTGCTGATGTCACCTATTTTCACTTTTTAATTCCTGTATTACCCCTTAACCTTGATTCTACTCAAGCAAACCGGTTGCCCATATTATGCCCAAAATAACCTCCTGCCAAAAGAAGTGTAAAGAATATAATACATTTTCCAACTTAAAAAAAAAAATTGCGATTTACTTTAAAAAAATAATACAATCCTAAAAATGAAACAGGAATATTCCTTCATAGGCTATGTCGAGTATTGATCCTTATTGTGCATTCAGTTGCAAAGGTTGATCTTTATTGGTCATCATTTAATAAAATTTGATGACAACAACACAAGAAAAGTGTTTACTGTAGAAACCAACCTATACTATATCAATCTCAATTTGATTTTGATTTTGATTTCAAAAATCAAAGACACCACATTTTTCTCTTAGTATCCAAACGGCTTCAATCACCCAAATTTTTGTTACCTCTATTTAAAAAGATCGTTTATCCCTTAAATTGAAAACTTAAATATATTACATTTATAACAAAAGTATTGTAGGTTTTAATTTTGCGGGCCAGAGATTTTTATGTAGAGGGAGTATTTTTTTTTTCCGATCCATTTTGTCGAGGGGAATATGAAATGTGGAAGTTTGTGACCAAAATATTAAAAAGTTCACTAGAGATAAAATAATAATTCAAAATAGATATTTTTTTTCATATTGTTCTACTCCCTCTGTCTCCTTTTAAATGTCAACTATAGGAATATGTGCAATTTCAAACCCTCAAAATATATTTACCTATGTAATTTTTATTTTTACAGAAATTAAAAAAATCCTACGGAAACACTTTTTTTTACGTCCACTAAAACACACGTTTCCGAAAATGAGACATTTAAAAGGGACAGAGGGAGTATCTTTCATAATAAAAAAATCAAGTTCAATTCATATTGTTTGATTTGCTAATTTGTCTCTTGAGAAGAATTCACATGGTCAAAGCTCGATAAAACAGAGAAGTGATTATTAATAATTAATTAATTTAGTCTAAACTCCACTTTCTTAGGCCTCACATCAATTAAGAGTTTTGTTGGATATTATATCAATTGCAGATCGTTTCCCAATTAAACTTGAACATAAGAAAATATTTAGCAAGGTTAATTTTCAAAAAGCAAGAAATAAACAACATATATAATGATTTACAACATTAAATTTCTTGAATTGCCTCATTAATATTTTTTATCATATATGTTGCATTAACTATCATTGGTCTCACTATGCTAAATGATTTTTGGCCTATGGTATTTGAGGGGAAGAGTCCAAGTGAAAAGGATGATACTAGATAACTTCGAACATGAGGATTTTTGGTCTCACTATGCTAAATGATTTTTGGCCTATGGTATTTGAAGGGAAGAGTCCAAGTAAAAAGGATAGTATTAGATAACTTCGAACATAAAGAAAATAACTGTTGTTGAGGGCATTTGTGTCTTTTCCCTCCACCATTAACACCGTTAAAAGCCAACTCAGCAATAAGGGGGAATCTTGATAATATTTTGAAAAGGGAAGGAGGGCAATGACATTTCAGAAACCTCAAGGGAGGTTCCTGCATTTGTCAGAAGCCGCAGGGAGGTCAATGAAATTTACCCCAGGTAAAATTATCATATCCCGTACCAAACAAGATCCAGCAGTAGATTTTGTCGTAGGGTTTTCGGTATGAGTACCCATCATGGCCACATGGCCCACATACACTGAACCAAAAAACCTAAACAAATGGTCTTTTTTGCCCCTTCAGAACTTGTAAAATTGCCTTCGATTTTCAATAGGCCTTCGTTATACTCCAAATAAGCCAAAAAAAAAATTTGCACTTCAGAAATTTCTTGCCCCTTCAGAATTTTTTTTTTTACTTTTCCCCCCTAATAAGTCAAAAATCAAAAAATATAGTAATACTTAACTTATTAAATCAAAATAGGCCTTCGTTATACTCCAGTGTATTATTAGAACCAAACAATTCTAAAAATACTGGAGTAATTAATTTTTTCTACGCTTTATTTTCCATACTTTCGACCCCATTTGTTTAAGTAAATTTATCTGGGAGACTAATTTTTTAATTAATAGACTCGACTCTCGTATGGTAGACTACTTTTTTTATTTGGAAAAATGGTGGAACTAGAAAATAATTGATAGAGAGTAAGGTTTACACACGGTGGTGCTTATAGTAAATTTGACAAATCAGACTGCGACCATGATGAGTGTAATTGTGGAGGTGTGTTGTGAAAGATTGATCGATCTCGTAAAATGACAATAAATCAGATTTGAGTTTAAGTTAGTTATGTGAATAAACTATTCTTTAATTATCTTAATGGTATAAGAGTGTTAGGACATCACGTGACCGATGCCCGTGACCAAAGAATAAGGGGTCGAACAGGACAGATAATGGCATACACGTGGCGATATGTGACTGGAAGAGTTACGGTAGTGTTTGAACAAACCAAGATTGACGACATTTTGTTGTTTGAAATGACCAAAAGGATGTTGATGGGACAACTCGAGACAAGGTAGTGACGGGCCCACGGATGCGCACGTTATCAAGTACTATCAATAGTATCCCACATATTAACGTGTGCTCCAAGCTATTTCTCACATTAATTAGAAATTTTATAGTTTGTCTTATTTTCTTCATTTTAATTTGTACATTTTGGAGAATGACTTGTTTCGCACATGTAAAAAGAACTGTGTTCGGTTGGGGTTTTGCAAGTTGGTTTTGAAATCCTTCCTCTAAAACCGGTTCCTACTGGTACTATCGGCTCCTCCCTAATAAATTACTCTAAATAACTCTTCTCTCTCTTCGGTTCCTACTGGTACATTTTTTCTTATTTGAGTGCTGAGGTACATGGGCCCCTCCCTAATAAATTCCTCTACAGAAATTGACCTAACCAATTAGTTTTAGCAAACATAAAAAAAGTACTAATATCCCAACTACTCACTCAACACCACCCCTCCCTAAACCTAATTAACAGGTAGAAAACTGATTGGAATGCGACATTGCGTTTGTTAGATGCTTGAATATGTATGAAACGACATTGCGTAACGGTTTGAGCTTTGTACACTTTCTTGTTGTTTCATTCAATTCGTATCTATAAGTGACTCATCAAGAATAAAGAGTTAATTACTATTAGAGTATTAGAATGGACCACTTAAGTGTAAATGCAGGGTACACAACCCATGACACAGTGACAGGGCACCTGTCATAAACCCATTTGCTCCTTTTTTAAAGCTTTCTCCACTAAAATAAAATATTGTGACCATTTGTGTAAAAATTATTGTCCATTTTTTTTTCTTGAACTCAATATACATTGGTGTTTTACTTAATAATAAAAAAGAGTTACCAATTAAGAGAAAGGGACAAAATCTTTTCAATGAATACCAAAAATCGAAGTACACAAACAACTGACTAGACAAGAGATTCGTCAGTCTTTGCGTCTAGAATTCAGGGATTTACAATCCATTAAAGAAAACCCAAGCCTTATACTTAGAATCAAACAAATAGCAAGAGTCGTCTTTAAACCTAGGATTTTTCATTAAACATCATTTCCCTTCATAAGCCTACGATTTAAAGTTTCATTTTGTATATATGCACATATAGATGACAAATCTGTGATCGGCCAATTCAACAGCTTTTTGTTCAACTTCACGTGGAATAAAATGGACAATATTGTTCATGAACTAAATGGACAATAATTTTTTACATAAATGGTCACAATATTTTATTTTAGTGGAGAAAGCTTTTAAAAAAAGGCAAATGGGTTTGTGACAGGTGTCCCTATTTTTTCCAGGAATGTCACTGTCTCATTGGTTGTGCACCCTGCATTTACATTTAAGTGGTCCATTCTAATACTCCTCTTAATAGTAATTAACTCTTTATTCTTGATGAGTCACTTATAGATACGAGTTGAATGAAACAACAAGAAAGTGTACAAAGCCCAAACCGTTATGCAATGTCGTTTCATACATATTCAAGCATCTATCAAACGCAATGTCAATGTTGTATTTGGGCTTTTAGGCCAGGTGTATTTTTCATTATTGATCTGGGTTTTCAGGTCTTTGGATGTACGGGCTTTGCCCTGTGGATGTTTCAACTTTTGGTTGGATTTGTTCTCCTTCTCGATGTACCATTTGTCGAGATTCTTCAATAAATTTTTTGTTGTCGATCAAAAAAAAAAAAACTCCAACCGAACACAGATCTTTTTACATGTGTGAAACAAGTCATTCTTCAAAATGTACAAAAATGAAGAAAAGAAGACATAAACTATAAAATTTCTAATTAATGTGAGGAACAGCTTGGAGCCCACGTTAATCTGTGGGGGATACTGTTGATAGTACTTGATAAGGTGTGCATTCGTGGGCCCGTCGCTACCTTGTCTCGAGTTGTCCCATCAACGTCCTTTTCTTCATTTTCAAACAACAAAAAGTCGTCAATCTTGGTTTGTTCAAACACTACCGTAACTCTTCCAGTCACATATCGCCACGTGTATGCCATTATTTGTCCTATTCGACCCCTTATTCTTTGGTTACGGGCATCAGTCACGTGATGTCCAAACACTCTTATACCATTAAGATAATTAAAGAATAGTTTCTTCACATAACTAACTTAAACTCAAAACTGATTTATTGTCATTTTACGAGATCGATCAATCTTTCACAACACATCTCCACAATTACACTCATCATGTTCACAATGTGATTTGAGATAACTAGCATCCTCTAGCAGCCAAGCCAGTTTTTTGAACTAATAAACTAAAACGTGTAACCCAAGCCTATTCCTCTCTCTTTGTTGTGTAGATGTTTGTGAATTTAGTCGTTCTCGATGTTGACATTGCCATACACGATTTTGTTCTCGTCGTTGGTTTGCATTTTCCATGTCTCCTCAACCTGCATGCAATGTCACATTATTTTTCATTTGAATGAGATCTGGCTGTTTTTTTTTTTCCAAACTCAAAAGGTTAGAGAGTAATATTTACCAATCCTTAAGAATTAATGGTGTGATGATCGAAATTAAAAACTACATTTTACTTCCAAACAGAAAAGGTTAAAAGGAGATGGAAGGAAAAATGCATTGAATCCTACGCACCTAGTGTGCTCGAATTAATTTTCCCTTTTTAAAAAAAATAAAAGATGTCAGTGTTGTGGTAGAATAATAACAGTTGACCGAGGAAAAAGTAGTCTACCAAAACAAAACTACTCTTAAATAGCGCAATTAGAATTTTGGTGAAGTTTCACCAAGTAAAGTTTTAAAAATTGAGAGATGGCACAGCAACTAAATGTGACAGTAATGTTTAAAATTTGAGAAAGAGGCATGTCGATGTGGAAACAATTACTAATGGAAAACAACTACTCCTATGCAACGTGAATTGGAACTTGGTGTTGTTTAATGAGTCTTTTATTGCTAAATGGGGAAATGACAATGCCCTACACAGGTCATTTCTATGTTTCTTCTCTAACAAAGCAAGAAAATTGGGCACGTGAATTACCGTGTAAAAAGTGTAAGGATGTACCTTTTTTAAGCATAACAACATGCCAAATTGTTGAAGCAATCCATGGCATCAGGCATCAGAAGTTGCAGGAAATTCTCTCTCTCTCTCTCTCTCTCTCTCTCGTGCATCAGTCAATGGCAAAGATGAAAAACTGATTTTGTGAGTGGGTGTGGAGCAGTTATTGCTTGGGAGTATTTGTTTAAGTTGGCAGTTTAGCCTTATGGTTATGGGAAGTTATGGAAAGTTAATGGTAAGTGGAGGGGATTAAGTGTTTACTTTGTGGGTAATTATGGAAAACAAAGTTTGACACAATGATACTGTGCTCCCTTTTATATATTAGAATAGATAGATTCTGTCAAACTCACGTAGAACTAACATACTATAATTTTACATTAAAACGAAAAAGTACCAGTGGTATGCTTTTTCCAACTGCAACCTTTCTTTGCTAATTTGTGGTCCTACTTCGCGATATTGATGGATTGTGATACATAACCAAAAAGCTTTGTTTGGTACTTAAGGTTAAAAGAAGAAGAACAAGGATTCCTTGTTATGGATTTCTCGTGGTATAGTTACAAGGTAGACACAGCCTAACGTTACAGTAATTGGGATCCAATTCCGAACTCTCTTGATTTTTCGTTTAAATGCGCCTCGACACTGTTTCCCGCTTGCTAAATGAGTTTTCCCCATGAAAGTTGAGTTTTAGCAACGTTGTTGAAATCACTTTTGTTTTCCCATTGGCTAATTAAAACTAAGTTGCTAAAAGTCAATTTTCTTTTACGTACTCGTTTTGCTAAAAGTTACATTGCTAAAATCATCTCAACGCTTTTAGCAAATGAGAATTGGGGAACGGAAAACTCATCGTCCATCAATATCGCGAAGTAGGACCACAAATTAGCAAACAAAGCTTGAAGTTGGAAAAGGCATACTAATGGTACTTTTTTCATTTTAATGTAAAATTACAGTATGTAGTTCCACGTGATTTTGAAAGAATCGTTTTAATGTGTTACTGTGTGCATCGGTTGGGTGGTATCCTTTTCATACTGGAAGCTATCTATTGGAGCGCACGTTATTCTCCAAAATGTACAAAAATGAAGAAACGAAGACATTAATTTCTGATTAATGTGAGTAAAAGCTTGGAGCGCACGTTACTCTATGGGATACTATTGATAGTACTTGATAACGTGCGCATTCGTCGGCCCGTCGCTACCTTGTCTTGAGTTGTCCCATCAACATCCTTTTGTTCATTTTCAAACAACAAAAAGTCATCAATCTTGGTTTGTTCAAACACTACCGTAACTCTTCCAGTCACATATCGCCACGTGTATGCCATTATCTGTCCTCTTCGACCCCTTATTCTTTGGTTACGGGCATCAGTCACGTGATGTCCTAACACTCTTATACCATTAAAATAATTAAAGAATAGTTTCTTCACATAACTAACTTAAACTCAAAACTGATTTATTGTCATTTTACGAGATCGATCAATCTTTCACAACACATCTCCACAATTACACTCATCATGTTAGCAATCTGATTTGAGATAACTAGCATCCCCTAGCGGCCTAGCCAGTTTTTGGAACTAAACTAAAATGTGTGACCAAGATTACTTCATTTCCACCTTTATATGGCTGAGTTTCCACTACGGCATCTTTTATATTTATCGTATTTTTGGATTATAAATCGTCGAATTAGTATTGATTTTTTTGTTGGTTTTTTTGAAATTGCAATTTCTGTTTGTTTTTTAAAGCTTTTTTATTTTTATTTTTACTTTTTTGCTGTTTTTTTTTTTTTTGCGTCTGTGAATTGTTAACGTCATTTGCACATTTGCTTGTACTTGGTTTTTATGAATTTCATATTTCATATATGTTATGTTTTGCCTCCTCAAAAAAAACTTATCAAAATAATACTTCCTCTATTCCAAAATATTATCCGGTTCGTTAGGATAAGAACTTAAAAATCATGTTTTTTTGTTGGAAAAAATCAAACTTGTCGGCCATCGTAATCAAATATCAACGAGTTCTTTTAATTTATCAATGAAAAATTACATTTTTCTTATAATTTTTCTCAAGTTCAAGTTTTGCGGACTGAATAATCTTTTAAGAACGATTATGGTATATTTTATTAATAAAGTGATTTTAGCGGTTTACCTTATTCAACTAAGCTCCATTCCAATACTCTATTTCAAGCCACACACAAAAAAAAAAAAAAATACCAATCATCTATTTTTATCCCTACTTTTTAAAAAGCTCATTCCAAACCTGAAACGTTCCATAAATTTTCTCTAAAATCTATATTTTTAGTTTTTAGAATTTTATGAAAAGTATTAAGTATTGGAATTATTTTGAAGGCCTTGTGCTTGACCGACCAGGTGACTAAAAATAAAAACTCAAAACACGTCCCAAGCGTAGGACAACTGATCAATATAGCACAATAATCCGGAAGTACCGGAGTCGAACCACAGAGACGGACGACGGTGTTTGACTCAAAAGTGTGAATTGTAGTTAACTGGCTCTTAGGTAGCCACCCCTTGGTTCAATGGAGTTTGTTAAT
>JAXBDA010009689.1:0-11992 GCA_036023075.1 Gaultheria prostrata
AAAACTAGTATATATATATTAAATAGTTCAACAACTTAATGAAAAACATAATTGGTGGGGTGGATAGGTGCTGGTTGTCTTGTGGAAGAGGTCAAATGATCAAATCTGGATGGAAGCAAGGTTTGCAAGATAATGTAATTTTTAGATGACTATATTAGTGAGAAAAAAATTTCATCACGGTTTTTCCCATTTTTTTCATCATGGTTTTACTAAAAACTGAGATCTTTTCTCTATAAACAATCACGGTTTTTGGGCAAAACTGAGATGTTATATTGTCAAAGATCACAGTTTTTTTTTTGTTTTAATCACAGTTTTTATGAGTTTTCATCACGGTCTAAAAACCGTGATTGAAAAATGGGGACTTTTAATCACACTAGATTAGATCACGGTTTTTCGACCGAGATTAAAAGTGAAAGATCACACCAAAAGACCGTGATCTTTATGCCTTTTTGTAGTAGTGATTGTTTCCCCTTTTGAATTGATTTCATTACAAGACGGAATTTGAATTCCTTAACCAAGCTCTGATTTCTTTAACCTACATAGTAGTAATATATTCCTTTTAATTATGCCTTTTAACTTTTCCTTATCTCTATTTCCTTTTTAGTTAATTGCCATTTAATTTTTTTCTCCTTTTAAGTTGATTTTATTCGAAGAGGGTTCATTTTCATTACTTCTCCAATTCATTAACTCTAATTTATTTGTTATCATTACCTTTTTATTTCCCATTCATTACCTTTTGGCAAAAAAAAAAAAAAAGAAGCTTAATACTTTTATTATTTACCTTCTTTAATTAGAATGCACAGCTTTGCCAGCGATCTACGTTTGCAATAGGCCTATGGCATGCTTTGCCAGCGATATATATACATGGTTTTTACTGATGGCTCCATCAACTTTCTATTAAGAACCCACCAGCAGCTTGGCTTTATGGATAGGTAAAGACGCTGACGATCGAATGGGCAGCTAAGAATTTCCATCCATACCTACCTTCGGAAACTTAGCTGTTACGTACATGCAAGTAGATCAACGTTTCCGATGGGCGTCAATTGTCGTGCGAAATACGTTGAGGCCCACTAGTAGCCTCAAATGAATCATGAATAGTTGAAGATAAAAGTTAGGAAAACGTTGGGTCATGTCTCGCAATCTAACTAGAGATTATTCAGTGCTCCTAGAGCAACATCACGCAGTTTCCTGAGTCTTTTTTAACCACTCATTGGGTGAGGACGACAAACTTGTCTTGGGACCCTCACCAAGATCCGGTTCTCTAATGTTGATTGATTATGAATATGACTTAATGTTGATTATGTTCGACCACCGTCACGCGGAGTCGTGAATCCTTTTTAACCGCTCATTGGGTGAGGTCGACAAACTTGTCTTAGGACCCTCACCAAGATCCGATTCTCTAAATGTGGATTGATTTTGAATCTGGCTTTATGTTGATTATTTTCTAATGTAGATAAGGTGCCTGGAGCACTATGTAATGGTGTACCAAGAGCGTTGAATAATATTTCAGCTCTAAACACCCTTATCCAAAATAACATGAAAAGGGGAAAAAAAAGAGCATGGGACAAATTAGGCTTGGTTGGGTCCAAGTAGATTGTGGGGCAGAAAGGTAAGGGGTAAAACACCTTTCACCATTTTCCACTTCATACTTTCAACTCCTCCTTTCTTTTAATCATTTGCTTTTTGCATGAAAAGGAGCCCTTGAAATTAGGTGCCAAGCGTAACTTTTTATGTACCTAATTGGTGCTATCTACTCCATTAGCTAGTTACATATGCACGGACGGAGTCAGGAATTTCACTATAATTTTTTTTCAAACATACTTTGCAAGGGCGAGCGTATATAATTCACAGGAAATTATTGTTTTCCTATATAATACTTGAGGTTTTTTTTTCTTACAGGAGTGACCGCTCTTACTGGCGACTCCCTGACTCCATCCATGTAACATGTGGATGGTGAAAAGTCATCTCAATCTTCGGTGTTTTCTTGGACAATAGGGAAGAGAAATCTCACGACCATACTCTTAGAGGGTATCCAAAGATTCAATTTGGAGCGAAAACTTAAGATTTGGGGTGAGATTTTCAGTTGTGATTTCGGTCCAATTAGGATGTTTTGTGCTCAATGACTTGCACCTGCCGTGTATTTGACTTGCACCTAAACATAATCGACTTGTCCTTTCAACTCAATTGAACTGGCAGTTAGACGGAGCCACGACTTTCACTACGCGGGAGCGAATTTTTTTTCCAAAATTCTTTGCAGAGGCGAGCCTATATAGTTCATAGAAAAACTTTTTTTGTTCTATATAATGCTAGAGTTTTTTTTTTCTTGCAAGGACGACTGCCCCTACTAGCCCCTCTCTGGCTCCATCTGTTTGGCACCTAACTGATTACTGACTCACACTCGGTACAATGATCGAAGATACTCAAACATTTGTGAAGTCCTTAGAGCAAGTGCATAAGACTAGGTAAACATTTGCTTTTGGCTATTTTACCTTCCAAAAGCACCAAATCCATGCCACACCAGACAAGGCCTTTGGCGGCTGTGGCTGTCACGCCCTAAATTCGGAAGCATGACCGGCCGTGAACCATATAACAATTATGGAACACGAAGCCTAAATAAAAATATTTTAACAACTCAAACAAATTAAAAAGAATTGCATATTTTATTCAAGCCAAAATACGTGAACAAACCAATAAATTTTCATAGCAAAATAAGCCCAATATCCAATATCCTTCAACTCCAAATTTATTAACAAAATTGTTAAATAAACAAAAGTGCGGAAGCTGTTTAACATAACTAAAAGAAAATAAAAATGCAAATGCCCTAGAGGTCCAAACAGTGAGTCCCGACACTGTCTCAGAGTCCACTATGACGCTCCATGAACTAACCTGAAAAAAAAAAATGGAATAAACCGTCAGCTGAAAGCTCAGTGAGTAGTTTAACATGCTATGGGTTAAGAATATAACGTGACATACGTATAAACGATTGATAAGCAAAAGCTTCAAATAAATGGTTTCAAATAACAAAGGCAGGGGCTCAAAAGATAGTATCAAAGAGATGAATATCTGATAAACGAATAATAGAAACAATAATCGGTTCACAAAAATGTGCATTAATACCAATCAGCCTGTCCGAGAATACCAGAACGACGAACAACAATAAACAGGAGTCTCAACCAAATTATGTGGGAACTATAATAAAAATAACCATTGCCAAATGCCAAATATTTTCTCCGGGCTTAGCCCATTGGATCCAACACCGTACTTAGAGTCACCTCACGATGGCGCCTGGGTCTTTTCCCTAAGCCGATCCGGAGTAGGGTCACATGGTATTTCACAAGTTTTTTCCCTAGTGGCCAAAGTCACCGCAGGATGGCGCTTGGGACTTTCCCTTGGACTTTCACAAATATAATACATGGTCCCAATCACATAAGAACAACGGCAAACCAAAAATATCATAGAGTCAATAAATGGACGACAAGAGAAATAAGAGCAATCGATCATTCCAAAACATTATCAATTAATCTTGTATGCCGAAGGGTACGTCAATTGTCAATAAATGGACAATGAATAAGAATACAATTATCCATCTCAACGAATTAAAGAATATGTCAAGAAATGATAGGCTCAAGAGAATTCCAAAAGAAGGGCACGTCCATAAATAATTACATAAATAACTATACTAGTTATTAATCTATAAAGTACTATAATAATATAATAACTTAATACCTAGAATCTAGTTCCCTGACCAAAATAAATGGCCAATATAGTGCTAATATGATTAACATTTACAACCATTCTTCCTTCAGATGCATATCACGAGAATCTGAGGGCAATAGCCATATGCTAGTCTACCTATCCCACGTGGAAGACAAGGAGAAGAAAGCTAGAGTTGAAGGAAAACTAGTGTACTAACCCGATCACCCACCGATTCGATTGCAAATCCCTGCCAAACTGTCGTAGTGTGGCTGCACACTCTCTCTTTCTCGAACACAATGATATATGGAGTAAACCCTACCTCTTGTCTTTCCTATATAATTGACCCACGTTTAAACCCATTACACTATTTGATCTAATTACACAATCAGTCCCAAAAATATATCGCACGATAAATTATCTATTAGAGAAATTCGTAATTTATCCCAATCTCGAATTCTAAATTATATCTCGAACCCGCATTAAAAAGATAGGCAATCTATAATATAATCTATACTCACCAATACACATTGAAATTAGGACTACATTATTAATTAAACAGAATATACGTTACTCGATTTTAGAAGAAACTCAAAAATTAAATGTATTACACAATATTTGTTTTTTTTTATTAAAAAGAAGTTTGAAAATAGAAAATGGAAGAATTAATTATTTATAAACAAAATTTTATTTTATTTTTTTAAAGGAAAAAGTCGGGATGTCACAGTGGCTAGGCATGTTTAGCCAGCCACTGTGCACAAGGTTTTGGTCTTTTAATTATTATTTTTCCTCTCTCCCTCTCCCTCTCCCTCTCACACACACACCCTCTTCCTATGGGGCTTACTATACATTACTTTTTAATAATTAATAGAGATAGAAAGGAAAGTAAATAATATTGGTTAAGTGTGAAAAAAAATATGAGTAGGTAAAATAGAAAATGTGCACTGTTCACTAGTATTTTTTGCTACTGGTGCACTTGCTCTAGGCAACTGATATTTGAGAGCAAGAGAGTTCAATGCATGTTTGAGAGCGAGTTATTTTCCGTTTGGATGTGTTACACAGGGGAGAAGGGTTTGGTTTCTTAGTTTGAGAACGAGTTATTTTCAGCTTTTCATTTTTAATTTTTTGGCTTTTTGATTTTTTGGATTATGGCCAGAATGACTTTTGAATCTGTAATGAGTGTTTGAGAGAAATATGCAGAATGCATTTGGGAGAGAGAGATGAGAGAAACCCAGAAGTAGAAATTGAAAAGGAGGTGTGAGCCTTTTTTTGCTTTCTTCTCTCTATCACCAGAAATGAAAAAACTGTTTTTGAGAGAAACTGTTTTTCTTCTTGGCTGCCAAACACCAAAAAACCAAAAAAGAGAAAGCAAAAAATAGAAAAAAAAGCTCTCAAACGGAGCCTAACTTGGCCTTTTTTAGTTTTTTGGCTTTTTGCATTTTTATGTGAGAGCTCGAAAAGCGCGTTGACTTTTTATAATTTTTTATGTGATGTATTGTGAGAGGATAACCTGTCTCGAAAAATGCAATAAGCTGGCTTTTGACGTTTTGAGTTAGTGGAACGGGGCCTTAATCGTGACAGTTGTGGTTTTCTGTTGCTAGTTGTGGCTTTGAAGAAACGACTTCGAAGGAGCAACTTTGTTTTCATTTTAGGGCCAAAAAATTGAATGAGACTTTCCTTAACTTAAGTGAGCAATTGTGAAACCGAAACAAATATGTCTGCTTTTATTGAGAAAAAAAAGGTTAATATGCATTTGTTGGAAGCTATAAGAACAATTTTTTAGAAAAACAAAGACGGATACGGATTAATTACTCGATTACTTTATCCGTTCTAAAAATTTGTTCTAAAATTACGTTTTGAAATGTAATTCACTTTTAAGACTGGTGCATTTTTTGTTCACTTTTTTTAAAATTTTAAATATGAACATATGGTAGAAAAAACAATGAATCAATATTTTCCCCTATTTTAACTACTCAAAATACACAGATTATGAAACATCCAAAAAAAAAAAATTATGTAAAGACTAATTGACATTTTTTTTAACTTTTTGTAATTTTCTATTTAGTTTTTCATGGTAGTTTTGGATTAATCAACCGTATTAACAAGAGGAATTAGAAAAACATAAAAATATTAGAGGTGGGCAACATGTAATTTCGTATCATTTTCGAGTTACGTGTCAGAATTTTATTTACAAATTCCTACAAATTTTTTCAACTTACCAAATTTTCCTGTCATGTTTTGGGTTATGCCGGGCTCGTGTTGTCATGTCATGTCAAAAAGTCATACTTTTACTTAAATTTTTATTTTTTTAACTGGACAGTTTATCAATCTAATGTCTAATGTGTAAAATTACTCATAAAATATTTATTTTTAGCTCAAGTATATAGATTTATTTATTATTCGTGTCAGACATGTCTACCCCTAAAATATATGAACCGAAGTTGAAAAAAACATATAGCCTCTGTCCGGATTTGTTTGTTCCTCGTTCTGTTGTAACCGGATAAAAAATTAGTAATATCTTTAAATTGGTGATGAATTTTATATCCAATATGGATCTTGTTTTATAGACCTCGATTAGTTCTATAATTCATTGTTTTTAAAATTACGTGAAACATTATAAATTACAAGATATAATCATTTGAAAAAAGACACGAACTCCCAAAATGAACTAATAAATCCGGACGGAGGGAGTATATAAAACGACACTTCATACAAAAAAGATAGATGTTTATTTTTTTTGTCTTTAGTGAACTCTTTTTTTTTTTTTTGGTCAGAATTTTTTACATTCAGACTCTTTCCGTCGAGATGAATGATTATCCGAAAATATATATATCGAATTTAATACAAATTAAAAAAAAGAAAAAGAAAACCCAAAAAACTATAAAAAGATCTTAGGGAAAATGGAGCCTAAGGTTCTGTTTGATATCTATGAAAAAAAAGGAAGAAAAGGAAAAAAAAATAAAATCCTCATCCTTTGTTTGGATTGAACTAAAGTTATGAAAAAACTAAAGTTATGAAATGAATGGAAAAAAAAAAACTAAACTAAATTATTTTAATTAAAAAATTCTCTCTTAACTTTTCTAAGTATTTCCTTCTTCTTTTTTTCCCTTTCTTTTTAGCCTAAAGATAAGATAAAGTTTTCGGGGAAAAGTTAAGAAGGGTGGACTGATATGAAATGACAAATGTATACTTCTCGGTATGGGGACATGACCAAATCCATTTGAGTCAGACAGTCAAACATATGCTCTGACCTCTCCCTCTCTCTCTCTCCCTCCAAAAAGATTCATCTCTCTCCTCGCGGAAACCATAATCAGCAAAAACCAGTAAAGATGGGATGCACGGCATCGAAGCTAGACAACGAGGACGCGGTGAGACGGTGCAAGGATCGCCGCCGCCATATGAAAGACGCCGTCTTCGCCCGCCACCACCTCGCCGCCGCCCACTCCGACTACATCCGTTCCCTCCGGATCACCGGCTCCGCCCTCTCCGCTTTCGCCGCAGGCGAACCCCTCTCCGTCTCCGCCCATACCCCCGCCGTCCTCCTCCGCTCCAAAACCACCACCACGGTCAAAACCACTCCCCACTTCTCTCCCTCGCCTTCTTCCCCCACCATCGCCAGCTCAAAACTCCCTCACATCCTCTCCGCCTCCAGCGACGTCAATATCTCACGCCACCACCACCACCACCGGAAACAACCAGTCAAACTCCCTCACATTCTCTCAGAATCGAATTCAACCCCTTCTTCTTCCCCCAAAAGCCACGATTACGCTCCAAACTACACACGCAACTTTAATCCGACTTATTCAACAACTGCTACTTCTCAAGCATCGTCCGTTTGGAATTGGGATAACTGCATCCCTCCGTCTCCTCCCGATTCAGAATTCTTCGAACGGCAAAAAAATAGAGAAGAAAATGCCCCCTCGATAGACTCCAATTACGAAAATCCCTTCCACAATCCCCGCCCCTACGACGCCGACGATGATAAAACTTCAACCTATTCTAACTACAGAAATCATCACCAGAAGCACCACATCGACGACGACGATGATGATAAAGCCTCAAGCTATTCCGGGAACAGAAATCAGCGTCACAAAAGGCAACAAATTGACGATTACGATAAAGCCTCAACCGTTTCTAGTTACACGAATCAGCACCACCAAAAGCAACACATTGACGACTACGATAAAGCCTCAACCTATTCTGGTTACACAAATCAGCACCACAAAAATGGCCAGCTCAACGTCGATGAAGAAAGGGAGAGAGAAGAGGTTCATTACAGGGATTGGGACGACCATTACAACACAACAAGCTCCTCATCTTCCGAAGGTGAAGGCAAAAGGGACAGACATAGAGATTCCAGATCTGAGATCGGAACGCAGTCGAATTTCGGATCGTCGTTTCGCACCGAAACGCAACCACCGCAGCCGCCGCCGGCTGCGTCGAAGTACTCGACGAAGAGTAAATCTGATAAGTCCGACGGCGCAGGATCTTCCGCCGGTGGCGATATGACAATGGTGGTTCGGCACCGAGATCTGGCGGAGATCGTCGACGCGATCAAGGAGTATTTCGACAAGGCGGCTTCCGCTGGAGAACAAGTGTCTGAAATGCTTGAGACGGGTCGCGCTCAGTTGGATCGGAGTTTCAGTCAATTGAAGAGTACGGAACAAAATTGAAGAGTACGGAACAAAATTGACACGTGGATTTGTTTGTGGATAATTGGTGATAGATTCTGTTTTTTTTTTGTTTTGGAGCAATGCTCGGAACACAATTTTAGAACACAATTCTAGACGCAAATGTGCGTCTAGAACCGTGCACATGGGGGAAAGTTTTAGATGCCGAGAGGTACCCATATGTCGCGCGGACGTGGTATCCTGCGGCCAACCGAAACGCACCAAGTGTCGAATAGGGTCCATGTAACCATGTCGCACGGGCCACGTGGTACCGAACGGAGGCCCCACTCCAAACGGCGTGTTTGGATTGCTCGGCACTAAAAAAACTTCTCGTGCACATAGACATACCTCAAACGACTGTGGACATAGTTATGTCCGGAAGATTTTTCGTTTATTTTTTTTACTAAAATCTTTCGTTTGGGTATTTTTGTCTTTGTTTTGAATTTTTGTTTTTTTGGTTACAGGGACTGTGTACCATTCGGGTGGGATTTTCAGTAATTTGAGCTCGAGCTGGACTTCAAAGCCACCGTTGGCGGTTAAGTATCGGTTTGAACCGGGTTTAATTGATGAACAAGGTGGTACGAAGAGTCTCTGTTCGACATTGGAACGGCTGTTGGCTTGGGAGAAGAAACTCTATGAAGAAGTGAAGGTGCAAATTGAATAACCCTTTAAATGGAGTACTCTATACTCTCTTCATCCCAATTTAGTTGTCCATTTTTTATGATGGTGTCAATTTTCAGTTATTTATGTCTCTATCCTTATGGATTTCAAAAAATATTCAATATAGATTTGTTTGATAGTTCTCGATTAGTGTTATGATATAAAATTTTCAAAATCATGAAAAATATTACAGATAAATAGAAAGATATAGGCAATTGAAAAATAAGAATATCGAAAATAGGCAAATAAATTGAGATGAAAAGACGAAAAGTACTTGATTGCATCGTTTAAGCTTTAAAGTCAAAAGTCAAAAACTATCCGCTCATCTTCCCGAACGGCTGAAAATCAAGAGAAGCTGCAAACATTTCTAAAATAACAGTTTTTTTTGTATATCTCAAGGGGTCGCGATTAGGTTTCAAGTTGGACCCCATTTAAATTGTGACAAAGCCTCTTATGGATTAACTATCAACTCTTATGGGGTAGTCCATATGGGTCACTGGCCCGTCTTTAATCGGGGCCTCCACTTGAGGATAGTGGATTGGTCTCCGCTTGTGGCGAGGATGTGCTTGGAAATTACTATTACTCTTACTGTTTTAGTGGACAAATAAGCTAGAGTGCATTCATTTAGCTGTTAATGTAAACATCCAGAAAAAAGCTAAAATCAAAACCAACTTACGACCGGAAAAAATTTCATACGAATGAAGACCTTCACCTATATCAATTTCAATCCGACCTTTAGTGGTCTAATCTTCATTTTTGTCGTTGGACAACTGCAGTTACAAAGAGCTACATAGTTCTTCAAGCTATTTTCGTTCTAGGAAGAACATGCTCTCTTCATATTGCTTAAGAATGTATTATTCACCCTTCTCCTCAATCAATGACGCCTTTGGGAAGTTATCTTTCGACGACTTTAGGTATATGCCTTTAGGGCTGTATTGGGCGTGTTTACTATCTTTACCTGAGAAGTAGCAGATATGATTTCGGCAGCATTTTGAAGTATTCTTGCTTCATAGGACGTGTTCTTAACGCTCAATTCGAATGCAAGATGCAGACGTGCAGTCATTGATGAGAACAAAATGAAAGACAGATTCTTGTATCGGTCATAGATTAATGAGTTATTATCCATCATACCTGGGATTACTATGCTTGTCTGCAACAAAGTGCAACTTTACCATGGCAGTATATACACTCCAGTTCACCACAAATGTCAATGCGTAGTGCACACGACTGAATATGTTGGAGTTTTTGATGGTTTGATTTTTACTTTGTGGCTCATAAACGATAACGTGGGGATTGATTTGACACTGGATGTAGGCTAGAGACGGTGTGAAGATTGCGCATGAGAAGAAGTTGGCGGCACTACAAAGTCAGGAGTATAGAGGGGGCGGGGAAGCGAAGTTGGACAAAACAAAGGCTTCAATTAAGAGCCTACAGTCCCTCATTGTGGTCTCCTCTCAGGCCGTTTCCGCCACCTCCTCTTCCATCAGTGGGCAAAGAGACACCGACCTTGTCCCGCAGCTGGTAGAGCTTTGTCACGGGTATGTAATTTCTTGGCTGATTTTAGTATTTATCAGAATTACGTAATTTTCTTTAATGAGAAATTTTTACCTAAACACATAAAAGTCACTTTATCTTATCACTCTTTAGGTCTAGTGATTTCTTATGAAGGTGAACTGACGATGTTGAAGTCTTGTGGCTTCTCATTTCAATTTGAAATGAGCGCTTGATAGTTCTCTGCACGAATACATGCAGCTCAAAGTGATTAATTTTATTGATTTTTGATCCCTTTTTTTGAGAAATCATGCATCTTCCTTTCAGAAGTTAACGCGGTTACATGGAATGGGTACAATGTGCATTTGATCTAATACTAGATTAGTGTTTGGTAAGTTTTCAAAATCTCATAAATTAAAATCAGTGACACCATTATGGCTGGCATGCTCTCTCTTTTCTCGTTAAATCATGCTATTCTAGATTGCTGCCTTGTTCCAGTGTTAGGTGAACAATTTTAAAAAGAAAGGCCATGGCCCTAATCTGACAGTACTTATCTACTTTAATCTATGGACTCTTGGCAATTTCTCACCATAAGTTACGCGAAAAATATTGATGGTTGGGGCCCAAAAATGTGCTGCCTCTGGATTAATGGACCTTTTTCCCGGTGGGGTAATCACAGACGAGAAGGATGTAATTGGTGGTCTGGCAAATACTAAAATAGATACGGATTCAATTGGTAGTAGTATAATATAGGATTGATTATTCGATTGTCCTTTTTCTTCGCGATTGATTGGCCTATTAAAAAACTACAGCATTGTTACCTGTTGAGAAGCTTCAAACTAAAATAGCTGTTGAGACCATTTAGAGTGGTGCAGACCCTATTGAAGGCTTTGGTTTTTTGACTATTGAGTTTACGGGTTATTTAGTAATTAAACCTAATTAGTAAATGATAAGACAAGCAAATAAACTGTATGTTGAAAGCACGCAATTTGCAGCCGAAAGTAGCTCAGATATACTTGCAGAAATTTGTTGATGGTGCTACTGGTTTTGTTATGTAAGGTGAACCGCTCAGGAAAAGCCTAACTACGCTACTCCTCTGAATACGGCCAATGTTTTCTCCCTTTGAACAATTAACTTCCAAGGCAGAACTCTGCAATACATCGCATTGCACTCTTAGCAGACCAGGAAAACTGTCTCCTCTAACATGGAGGAATGCCATACGAAACAAATGAAACTTTGAACTTTATAGGCAAACTGATACCGCAGTTGGGTTGGCTCCAAGATCCGATCTAGGCCTTTCAATGGACCACATCCCGATCACATCAATCTATTGGGTCTCCATTTCCAATAGCAAAGCTTAATATTGCATGACACACCTGTTTTGTATCATAAGTTTGTTTGTTACTGTTCTTTAGTAATAGAATTCAGCATTTGGCATTCAGATGATGCAAACTTCTTTCAATCGCGATTGATGTTGT
>JAXBDA010009690.1:0-11987 GCA_036023075.1 Gaultheria prostrata
CCATAGCAGTCGAGTAATCGTGGTCGTTTTTTACCTTTTTAGTGCTACGGATGAGATGGTCTTCTTCTTCAGTGGTGATGGTGTCGGATGAAATGGCGGTGGAGAGACTAGCCGTTATCGGTGACTGAGGAAGCATTAGAGACGTTTTCTCTCTTGAAGAGTTCTTTTGAGTCTGACTCTTGAATTGACTCCCCCACTTTCATTTTCCTGGATTAACATTTTACGGTTGAGTATTATGATTTTAAAATTAAAAAAATTCAATTCAAGATTTGTAAGGTTAGTCAATTTTATAGGGCATATAAAAATATTTTTATTGTTTCAAAGTTTCCATATGTGAAAGCTTTTCATCTTTTAAATTAGTTAGTATTGGTTCTATATGTGATAAAAGTAACAGATAAAGTTATACTATATGCTAATACATTTTCTATATCTTTTAAAAAAGCAACAGATAACATTATCTGTTAAAGAATTCAATGGAAAATTGGCACAGATAAGTTTTAGCAACAGAAAATTGGCACATATAATACTCATCTGTTATGTTATCTGTTGAATTTTTTTACATACAAAGAACTGATTAGCATAGATACCAACAAAAAATGAATGCATTAAAATTCACTAAAGAAAAACACTTCAAAACACGCTAAAGTTGTGCATAAAAATACTGAAATTCTCAACAAAAAATGAATAAAAGGTAACCAAGAAGGGAGAAAAATCAATGCAAGGTAACCCAGAATCTCCAAAAATTACATGAGCATGCAGCAATCTGAATTTTAGCTGCAGAAATCTGGTATTTTTGTCTTGGCAAATGGCTTTCCATCTATTCCTCTGGTAACATACATGATCGTGCAGTCAAAATTTTTATCTCCAATGATAGTGCAAGTATTTTGGATGCATGGAAGACACATGGATGGTTTGGTTTGGAAGCTAATTTGTTTTTCAAATGGATTTTTGTGGCGATTGGTGGCTTATGGTTAAACTCCGGTACCACCAACTTGGAGAGTTGAGGTTTTGCTGCTTAAAGAATTTTGTTATGAAGCTGAAGTGTGTCTTACTTGTTCATGTTGCGGAATGTAGCTGCTCATAATCACGTGGGATTTTCCTTTCGAAGATCAAAGCTGCTAGGTTTCTATGGATTTTCTGGAGCTATCATGTTCAGTAGCTATCTTGGAGTGTTTCTCTTAATTTTTCATGCACTAGAATTGTATCTTTCGGTTGATTTCTTCTCGACCTTTGTTTTCTCCCTTTTGGGTTCTTGCCGGCATTTGTTTGTCGTGGAGGGGATGCCAACCTAGTTGGGATGCCTTCCGTGCTTGGATCCTTTTAATCTTCGTATTCCGTTTCCAAAGATTAATAAAAAATTTGTCGTTCAAAAAAAAAAAGAATCTCCAAAAATTACACTAGAGACGCATATCCAAACCCAAGATCTCCTTATAATCTGGCAAATTTCCTATGCCCAATGCACATACATCTCCAAAGCTACCAGATGTTATCACTTATTGAAATTTGAATACCAACCTCTTTCCAATGCCCCTACTGAAACCTTCCCCATGAAAATGCCAAAGCTACTGAAACCAATGCCTTCTCACCTGCATCTCTCTCTGTCTGATTCTCTTTATCTCTCTACAGAAGCTATCCGATTGGTAGCAATTTTTATGATCCTTAAACGATGGAAGATAACATAGAAACCCAGTCACACCCATTGCCTGGAACCGGATCTCCAACTTCCCCCAATTGGACGGGATAATAATAGCGACGATCTCCAAGCACCACCTTAGAACGCCCTTAACCGACTAATCGAGCAAGGGAGGAAGTGGCACATTATTGGGGATGGTCGTGTGTGTGTGTGTGTGTGTGTGTGTGTGGGAGAGAGAGAGAGAGAGAGAGAGAGACTAGAGTACATATGTGTTGAATCATCTGAAATGCCCACGGGGTAACTTATTAATTTTCAGGTTATTTTTGCAAAGCGGGAGCCACATGTCCTGCAGCCCATACGGGAAAATTTCATGTCCTAATTGCATAATTAACTCCTATATTATGTTCTCCTCGCCAAAGCACCCTTCTAATAAACATGAACACTCTCTCAGAAATAAAGAAACATTAATGAATTACACTATCGTCACAACCCTTTTTATTCTCGTAAGCGGTGTAATAATTTGTTATTTAGTTACAATTGTTATTTAGTTACAAGGACTACTTATATGAGATCATAAACACTTGTCAAAGCTCAACACCAATAATTTATTACAATTATTGTTTCTGATGCAGGATAAAATACTAAGGGTTTTAATTTATGGAAATGTTATTTTAGTAATAGATTGATTAAAGATATTTTAATTTTCTGCCACTTGTTTTGGCAACTTTTAGGGAGTGATATTAGTAGCAAATCTTATTTAGTCCTGCCTATTTAGCACGATTCTAGTTTCCTATTTTCTAACTTTCTAGAGTTTTATTTCCTTATTTCTATTTCCTTATTTTGTTTTGCTTGGTCCCTGCTCCAAGGTATATTCTTGGTAGCCAAGCATTACCTTATTAACTAGGCCTACTACTAGTATAAATAAATGTGGTAATCTCTATTATCTTTTAACTTTTATTCAATAAATATAACTTTAAGAATTTTCTCTCTTTCTCTTGTGGAGTCCAGAACATCTTGTGGATTCGAGAACCTATCTCGTTTGGACTACTACACTAACTTGTCTCTCGTGAATTCCGCTGCGTCAAGTGGTATCAGAGCAAGGATTCGGCCTGGCTTGATGACATTCGTCGGAGAAGGAAGCATAAACCCTATTAATGGTGGCCGTAGGGGTGTATTAAATAGGATTCGCGCTAACGGATATTTGCCCATAGCCAACCTATGAATCCCAAAATTAATAGGAATTGCGTTGAGGGACTTGCCTGCAACCAACATATTAATCAGCATGTCATTGCAGAAAATTCTTGTTATCTACATGATAGTGAGAATGGACGTAGAGGCATGATCTACGAAGATTATTATGAATATTAGTCGGCGGTGAAGCGGCATTCAAAGTTTGACGGGCAATATCGCAGGAATCATGATTTCTCAACTTTTCAGGTAGAACCAATAATTCCTAGTTTTGATGTGTAGTGTCATCCTGAAAATTTTATTTATTGGTTTCATAAAGTTGAAAAGTTCTTTGAGTATATGAAAATTCCGGAAGAAAAGGAAGTTAGATATATCGCCCGGTAAATTACAAGGCTATGCTTCTAGATGGTGGGAGCAATTGCAATCTAACCGAATGTGCCATTATAAACAGCCAGTGAGGGGTTGGCATAAGATGAGACGATTGATGAGTGTCAAATTTCTTCAATCGCATCATGGTCGGATGTTGTATCAAGAGTACCAAAGAAAGCTCGAGTCCAAGCGATTATCCCGAAATAATCTTGACTTGCCTTGTTCTGTTCCAAGTAATAATTATTATGTGTTAGCAGATATAGAAAACTCAAGGGATACATCATCGAGGCTATTTAATACGAATCGATCAAGCCTTTTCAAAGATCAAGAAACCAATCAAGTTCGTTCAATTTCAAATCTCTCATTTCCTAGGTATTATGATGGGTATGATATTCCAGAAGAGGAATGAGATCGAGTTGAACTAGATGAGGAAGAAGAAGTTGATAACGAAGAGGAATTTTCGAGTGTCCTTGTACTTGGAAAACAATTTGATTCAGATGAAGGAGCAACCAATGAGGTAATTGGAGGTGAAGATGAAAATATTGCAAGATTAGACAAAGTACAAGAACCAAAGAGCAAGGAAAGTCTTGAATTGGGGCCCATAATTTCTCAACACTGCAATGTATTCCCCAATGTTGAGCCTTGTGAACCCCCGGAGGTATGATTGGTCTTGATGGTGAATTTGGTACAAATACTCTTAATGCTACAATATTCGTACGTGATGTACCAATCAATCCTTTAATGGATCAAAATCAGGAAAACCTGCAATTTCAGCATAAAGTTCAAGTTGTTGATTTTCTTGGTGTGGAGCAAAATGATTGGATTTTGAATATTCACTTTGTGGATCTTATCAATCAATTGAAGCATGCAGAGAAGATATCGCAAGTATCTGTTTATTTGGCATGGAAGATGACAGATTCCTAACGAGAACTCTAGATCGAGTTCTTTTGAAGAAAATGAGACTGATGCAGGACAAGATACTAAAGGTTTTAATTTATGGAAACGTCATTTTAGTAATAGATTAATTGATGTAGCATATTTTAATTTTCTACCACTTGTTTTGGCAACTTTTAGGGAATAATATTAATAGCAAATTTTATTTAGTGTTGCCTGTTTAGGACGATTCTAGTTTCCTATTTTCTAATTTTCTGGAGTTTTATTTCCTTATTTTATTTTGCTTGGTCTCTACTCCAAGGTATATTCTTGGTAGCCAAGCATTATCTTATTAGTTAGGCCTACTACTAGTATTAATAGGGGTTGTAATCTCTATTATCTTTTAACTTTTACTCAATCAATATAACTTTGAGAATTTCCTCTCTTGCTCTTGTGCAAGAACATCTCGTATTGCTTTGCTTGATCTCCACTCAAAGTAATTTCCTTTTTCATTAGGACTTCTACTAGTATAAATAAGTGTGAAAGTCTATGGCATTATTCATTCAATTATCAATAAAATTTATAGAGTTTATCTCTTTCTCTTGTGGATTCAAGAACATCTCGTGATTCGAGAATCTCTCTCATTTGGACTAGTACGCTAACTAGTCTCTCGTGAAATTCGATGTGTTAGTTTCCTTGTTTATTCTTTATAGATGTATTTGAGAACCCTAAAAGCCACACAACTTGCTTCCCGTTTATTGGCATTTTTTTCAGCATGCATATTTGCATACAAATTAAGGAGGCGACTTCTAATAAGTATAAACTGATCAGGCCTGCACAGCTCGGCTGAGTAGCATGTTCGACCTCATCTTATATGCTCGGCCTCTCATCTCTAAACATCGGCCTCTCATTTCTAAACAAGTCAAATGACCAGGAATCTCTAGATACACACCTCAAACAAGGTTTATGGATAAGCTGGGTCCACTGGGACTCTCCCACACTATCAAAACCCCTATGGGGATAACTACAAATAGTCCAACCCTGGTCAAGGCTCCATCTCCGACAAGATAGGAGGCTTCGGTCACTGGACTCTATAAGTGTCATCCTTATCAACACCCAACGATCTGACATTCCAGTCCTAAAAAGACCCTACCTCCTAAATCGCCTATATAATCCGTCCTCATAACTCTGGTACTTCTATTTGCTTGATCTTTACTCCATATTCTCCAAAAATACACTGACTTAGACATCAAAGGAGTGTTGGCCGACACCACACTGGTGTCAAATTCTCTCTTGCAGGTGACCGAGAGTGAGCGCGCCGAAAATCAACTCATCAGCATGCTAACAAACGGAGAAATAAGTAAAGAAGATTAGATTTCTGGCATCTGAACCACTAAATCATGAAAGGCTCACATCCATTAGTAGTAAGATGTGGAGTGTGAAATACCAATTCCAAAATGTGGCTCAAAATTAAGCAGCCATCTGGGTGAGATTGCACCGTAGCTAAGGTCTGTTCGGTCCACGAATAAAACCAATTGGGCTAGTGTCTATTGTTGCACAATCAATGGTTAAGTCGTCACTATTTATCTAAATTAAAATAAAAATCGCATAATATCTTAAAACAACCACTAGTGGGGAGTATAAGTTTTTCCTTTTCTTAATTTCTTTTTTGTTAAAGCTTTCGGTAATGAATTGGTGAGACAGATTTTACTGAAAACATGAAGATATTTTTCTTTTGGTAATTTTACTATTAGAAAGATCAAACAAGTAAAAAAATCCTCAGATACAACAGATCACCAAGTCATAAAATCCTCGGATGAAAAAATTCGCATAATATCTTAAAACAACCACCAGTGAGGAGTATAAGTTTTTCCTTTTCTTAATTTCTTTATTGTTAAAGCTTTGTTTCGGTAATGAATTGGTGAGAAAGATTTTACTCAGGAGGCATGCGCTACTATGTGCACCCCTATTTTGTTCTGCCCTCCATCTCAATGGCTGAGATGGAGTGTCAAAATGTGTGTGCACAATGTGTGTCCACGGAACCGGCCCCTATATATATATATTGACGTGACATGTCTCATATAACGTGCCACTAAATCTCATATTTGATCCATATGAGATTTTGTGGCACAACTATGAGATTTTGTGACTTATATGAGATTTTCTGATTGTCCGTATGAGGGTGCATAAGGTGCCACTAGATCTCATATTTGACCATATGAGATTTTGTGGGCTTAAATATGAGATTTTGTGAACTTATATGAGATTTTTTGATTACCCGTATAAGGGGTGCATACCGTACGCCTTTCATAGCTCTAGCCACAAAATCTCATATTTAAGTCATAAAATATCATATGGAATAATTTGTAGAGGGTGTGTACTGTAGCATGACTCATTTGACTATTAGAAAGAACAAACAACACTTGGAAAAATCCTCAGGTACAATAGATCACCAAGTCATAAATAAGATTGTATAGTATATTAAAGCTATTGCTCTTCATTCTTTCGTTATTAAAGTTGGCAGATCCCATACAGAATCGATCTCAATGTTTGGGTTCAAAGTCCTATCCTAAATTTGGTTGCCGACTTACTATTAAGAATAATGTAAGATGTGATTCCCACATTGTACATTCTAGTTGTATAACTTGAAGATAAATTTAATTTCTCCAAAATATATAGTACATGAAAAGGGGCATCCAAACCATATTAATAATAAGCTTCAGGATTTATTTAACTGCTTTTCTTCTGCTATTATTATTATAGAATATTGGCTAGAGAAATATAGATTCCACATGGTAAAGTCTTGCGCACTGAGATCCCAAAAACAAATTTTCTTTCATCCTCTGACTTCCACTCCTGTTTACATTGCATTAGTATCAAGCACATAGGAAAGATGCTACAAACAATTAGTAGTAATAAATTATATTATATTATAACCAAATCGAATACCAATTCGGTTTGTTCTCGATCAGAAAAACAAGAAAAGTCTTTCACTTGCTTTTCTTACTTTTTGCCCTTTTATGGATTTATGTCGATTATAAACGACACTATATATGATGTGTCAGTCTCAAGCTAGCTATTAGCAAAATCCACATGCCTCAGTGAAATTTATTACTACAGTTCTTGGAAAACCGCCACATGATACTTTAGAGCTCAAATCGACTACACATTATATATGTTCCATCACAAAGTGTGCGACTCCCACACCAATATTTGGTGAAGAAGAGGCATGTAACACCAAAGCATTGTATAATCGCATATAAAATACTACACATGTTAATCTGCCCTAAATCAACAAACACCATTTTGAAACTTTCCTCTTGACTGGCTTGAAGTACTGCATCTTATTTAACTCAGGTCTGCTTTTGGGTTAGAACAAGATGGGGTCCCAACTCCTATTCTGTCAATGATCTTATTCACAAGAGAAAAACTTATTTCCGGATGTGTTGTAAACATCCCCTTTGCAGACCACCAATCACATGTGTACACATCATCCAAAATAGCCCCACCCATGTGAGACAAAATCAACCCTGCATCACACCACACAAAAACTCTTCCTCTTTAACTATGGTCTATTCTTTTTTTTTTTCCTTTGTACTGACCGTTACTATGGTCAAGACCGTGTTTTCTAGTAGTAAAATATAAGAATAGACTCATTGAATGCCATTTCCATCATATTCATCATAAAGGCAGTAAAAATCAAACAGTTCACAAAAAAAAAAAAAGGTACTTAATTTTGGTACTCCATATTTTTGATAATAACCCTCCAAAATTTGTCTTTCAGTGCCAAAATTGCCCAATAAAAATAGTAAAAAATAAATTTTAGAGTGTCATTGTAAAAAAGTTGATTGACAAAATTATTCTAAAAGAATATAAAAAAAACCTACCTTTACATTTTTATTTTTTTTTGTCTTTTGGTTTTCCTCGTGTTAAACCATCTTCTTATGTTGCCGAAGGACTCTATTTATAGAACCCAATTACCATGGTTGTAGCTTTTTCCCGAGGCCGTTTTTTTCCCTCTTTATTCAAGAAAATTATATTTGTTAGTTTTCCGTCATTTATTATCACTTATAGGTTAATCTCGATGAGAGAAATCAAATAATAAAAAAATATGAACCCATCTAATTTTTCATGGACAAAAAGTCTACCTGTTTTGAAATGTTTTATTTTTCGTGATTTTTTACAACATTTCGATAATAGTTTTTTTGCGTTTGTAAATTTCTCTCGGCGAGACGAACCACTTATCCATAAACAAATAACGGATGCAAAAGTAACCACGGCCTAAAAAGTTATTTATGCCAAGACATCCCTCAATGTTCTTTGCTTCCGCCATCTCTTTGATTTACTAGTTAGACAATCGAGAGACAATTATCATTAGCAGCTGGGCATTTAACAAAAAATGATTATGTTCAGTAGCGAACATGGTCACTATCCATTTCCCTTCAATATTCCTTGTCAAACGCAGCATTGCTTTGCATCCGATCATGGTCTGAGAGCGGTTTTGAACATGTATATACTTCTTTTTGTAACTCGGACGATGGGATCCCTCTCTACTACAACAAAAGTATACTCCGATCAATAACTTGTCCTTGCTAGACAGTCGAGTATGAGTTTTCCGAATGCTAAAGCCCTTTCGCCTTGCATATGCTTTGTAACAAGCCTCGGCTTCTTCTAATTCATCAAATATCATACCTTCACAGGGTTCAACTGGACTGCCATAAATAGAATTAATAGTTTGACAATGCTTTTTCTGCGACACACATCCATCTTTCGGGTCATTCACGGATTCTAGGTCAATAAATTGTTCATCTTCAAAAAACTTATCAGGAAAAGTATTGTTTACACCATCAGCGAATGTGGTCATATCAAATCCACAATACAATTAAAAATGTTCAAATACGTATTCATGTATTATTTATATGGAAAACAGAAGATAAAACAACAAAATGCTAAGACAAAAGCCGATCAAGTAGATTTCAACGTTTGTTTAGAATTCTGGAAAACCAATTTTTTCCCTGAATTTTTTTTCCTTAATCCTGAAAAATCTAGAGGCCATTTAAAAGAACTAGTAGAAACAAAATGAATTTAACTCACCAGATTTGGTTGATCGCTAATTTAAAACCATCGGAACCAACGGTGGAGAAGATGAACAGTGGTTGGCTGCTTCATTCCCGCTTCTTTGTCATCTGCTTAGGGCTCTTTTTCTCCTTGGTTAATATGTGGTAAGAGTCTCATGGGTAAAGTACCGAGAGTTAAAAATTAAGAGGCCCAGTTGACACTTTTAACCATGGTTAGGAAGACAGCTGTTTTCTTTTTGCCTTACCTGGGTTAGGCTATTTTGGATGGCGTGTTCAATTGTGATTGGTGGTCTGCAAAGGGGATGTTTACAACACATCCGGAAATAAGTTTCTCTCTATTCACAATCTCTCTACTTCTGCTACCTTCTACTGCTGCATTTTGTCTCCGCTGCTTCTGTTGGATGTTGGGGATTTTTTGGTGGTGCTACCATTAATCTTCTGGGTGTTAGTCTGCATTCTTCCGGGGAGTCTTGGATGATATGTATTCTATTTTTTTGCTCTGTATCTTTATTTCTTTTTCTTTTGTTGACTTCTTGTCAACTTTGTTTCTCTTTTCGGGTCTTAGAGGCATGTGTTTGTCGTGTGGTTGGGTGCCAACCTAGTTGGGTTGCTTCCTCACATTGTGATGCCGCTTTTCCTTGCCCCCGTTAATCTTTGTAATCCATTCCAAAGATTTATAATATTCTTTTGCTTTCAAAAAAAAAATCTGCCCTAAATTAAGTTCAACACGTCACATATATAGAGATTTGCTTCATATTAAGATCTCAGGTTCGAAACCTATCAAAAGCTCTTAATTTCTTTGGGGCTATTGTCGAATATATAGGGTTTTTGCTCCTACTTTAATTGAGCTCCTAGCTTGTGGACGAAGAAATTGAGTCCACATGATATGCATGTAAGTTAGTCCGAACACATAAGTCTTAAAAAAAAAATGCTACACGTGTCATGACACAAGAGCAACAACTAGCACTTAATAAATTTTTAGTCTAAACAATTCTAAAATTTTGGCTATCCATAATGGGAAATCTAGCTAAATGGTAGAAGTTATTACGAAGTTGACACGACATACATGTTTTTTAATTTGTGAAAAAGAATATGCCTACCAGGCTACCATATTCCAAAGCGAAAAAATGGAATAAGAATATAGAAACTTTTAATTTTATTCGGACAGTGATACCGTCATATCGTTAGCTTTCGGATCATCCTTAAGAAAAATAGGAAATGCCAGCTTTCAAGTTAACCAGCACCGTCTAAAAATAAAAATAAAAAAGTTAACCAGCAGTACCGTGCTAACCCCGCGTAGACTGCGTGTCCTAATTAATTATGCCGTTAGACTAATTATTTCTAAGACTACTTTAATCACTGACTAATTAGTTTGAGTTGTTGGCATTGTGTGCAGCAACAACTTGGAAGAAACCAGACGTTTTACGGCAATAATTACGCAAACAATAATGTAATTCTAAGGGAAAATTTCAAAATGACCCCTGAACTTTCTGACAATTCTTAAAAAAACACCTGAACGTCGTCCGTTAACAAAATGATACCTGAACTTTAATTCCGTCAACAAAAAACACCCCACCGTCCCATTCTGTAACGTCTCTAACAAAGGGAACCAACGGAGAGACTTAACGGCACACGTGGCGTAAAATTGGAGTCAAGTAGACACACCCCAACCATTTTGGTGGGAAAACGTTGGATGCCCTAACCATTTGGCTCAACACTCTGTCTCTCACAACCCCTGATCTCTCTCTCTCTCTCTCACAAAAACACTAAACACTTGTAAGGATTGAAAAAGAAGACAGAAGGATTCACTATTGATTGGAGCGAAGATGGTGTGGGTCTTGAGAGCCAACGATCGAGGACCACCAAGATACGGTATGTACACTGAAACCTAGGTATTTCGGATTGTTTAAGCTTAACCCTAGATTATTTCCATGTCTGTCAAATAGTTTATAGTTTCTCCTTGATCCAACACATTCTTCTTTGTTTATTTCCCACTAACCTAGTTGTTTGGGTATTGTTTGTTTATTGCATATCCGAACCCCTTGTTTGTTGCTTTCTTCTTCTTTAGTATCTGTACACTGAAATCTAGGGTCTTGATTGTATACATGCAGAATATTTCATCTGGCTAGTTCACTATTAAAATGCATCATGGGGGTCAATTTGGGGGTATAATAAACAAGACCTACATTGGGGGGAATGTTACTAGTTTTGATCACTACCATGCTGATTTTTTGTCAATGATTGAATTGTCCCACATGGGTAAGGAGTTGGGATATGGTGTTGCTAAGTACTACCAAAAGGTTAGGGGAAATTGTTTTGATAGCAACAGACCAAGACATAATGAATTTGGGATTGGGTTTTGATAAAAAGAAGAGGGTGGTCCAAGTTTACATGAAACATTTTGAGGAAGCAAACGTAGTAGTAGGAACCAAGCAAATCAAACCTGTTTAAGGCCTACCCCTGTTGTGTTTAATGAAGATGGTGATCATGGTGATCATGAGGATAGTGATGACTATGATCCTGAATCATCTTCCTCTGAAGATGATTTAGATTGTGACTTCCATGACAGTGATTACAATTTGAGTGATGATGACCATTTGTTTGAAACAAATGTAGAAAAAAATGCAGAATTTATAGAGTTGTCTAACAATCCTGAAACTGAAATTGAGAAAAGCTTTAAAGAAACCCTTCAGAAATTGGCAGACATAGATGGTGATTCTTAGGGCTGTAAATGAACTGGGCCGTTCGCGAACTATTCGAGGCTCGGTTCGGTAAGAGCTCGTTCGAGTTCGATTCGTCTACTAAACGAACTGAACTTGAACCTCAATATTAGGCTCGTTCCATAA
>JAXBDA010009691.1:0-11981 GCA_036023075.1 Gaultheria prostrata
TATCTTAATTTAGGTTTTCACCAATTTTCTCCTCTTTTCTCATCCTCCTTTTTCTTCTTCTTCTCTCTCTCTCTCTCTCTCTCTCTCTCTCTCTCTCTTCTACGTATCTCTCTTACAGATAAGAATGAAAAGAAAGCAAACTTATTTGCTAAGTTAAAAGAAAATTTATTGGGTGTGCATGTGACATAGCATTAAGATACATACACCACCCCCTCTACTAGTACTTCTAATATTTTGCTTGAATGATGTCCTCAATGTTCCCGACAAAATGAACGATTCAGTTAATGAATACAGATTCTAGAGGGACCACAATTGAGGACAGTAAGCAGTGTAGTGCCTTAAGGGCTATACAAGAACCAATTTATGTACCGATGGTGCATAGATCATTTTTTGGGCCCCGCTTTAAGGTTCCACATAAATGACCCAATGCTTTCAATAATTTTAAAATAAAGTTTCAAGCAGGTCCGTCAAAAATCAACTCGAGGGGATTAATGTAGGTACTTCATCCAACCATCTAACTTTCCTTTCAGCATTCAGGGTCCTGAAAACTGAAAGAAAATGCTAAAAGAAAAGTTAGATAATTGGATGAAACATCTACAATTATCCAATTAAAATAATTTTTTACGAAAGTACTCGAAACACCATTATAAAATTATTGAACAACTCGAAACATTTGTAGGACCCAAACCAAGGCCCGAAAGGCGATCTGTACACCATTGGTACGCATATCTTTATCGAATCATTTATGGGTCGTGGGTACACTATTTTGGGTAACTGTCATTTATGGGTCAGCCCGACTACGGGTTCCGTCTGCAATTTTCGGCACCAGTTAATACTTTTTGATGTCCCAAAAACATTGTCCCTATTTAAAAAAATAATCGGCAAAATGTGATGATTTTATTCTTGCCTTTCCTTTTGGAATTTAATATTTCCTCTGTCCCGTAAAAATGGTTTTGTACGATGTTTTTGAATGTTCCAAAAAATTGTCTCAAAAGTTTCAAAAAAGTAATGCAATAAACAATTTAGCATTTTTTTTTCTTACTTTAAATAAGTTTATATTTCAACAAACATCCCGTGGCAAAATTGAAAAGTTAGTAAAAGTACATTATTTTCTTAAATAGTTGAATTCCCACTGAAGACCCAATAAAATAGGATGGATGGAGTTACCATATTAGACAACACAATGATGGTATTTCGAAGGGTAAAAAACACTTCATCCGTCCGCATTTGTTTGGTAGATCTCAATTAGTTCTATAATACGAAGTTTGCAAAATCATGAAAACTATTATAAATTGAAAGATGTAAATAATAAAAAAAATTGGCACAAGTTTTAAAAATGGACCAACAAATGCCGGCAGAAGGAATAGAAAATACTCCATAAAAATATGTCAAAAGTAATAATGATGTTCCCTAAATATGTTAAAATCTCTAAAAGAGACGATAAATAAGTTGGAATCCCAATAAAGAGTCAATAAATAAGGACGCAGGGAGTAGCTTTTTTGTTTGTGGAGACACCAACCTCCCTTTGGTTTGGACCTACTAGAGATTCTCCCTCGACTTGCCCTTTCCAATTCAGAAATCCCAAAGTGTACAGCAAGTTTATTAAATGTGTCTGCGTATGGGGTTCGCTTTTGGGTCCCATACAAATAATCCAAATCGTTCATTAATCTTAAAATAATTTTTTGTGTGGCTTCTGCGAAAAATCAGCTCAATCTAATAGTGTAGGTGATTGATCAATATTCTCCTGTTTCATTCTGAATCAATTTAGGATGAAACATGAGAATTTTAGATCAACCACCTACGCATATCGGATTGAGTTGATTTTTCACGACATGAGGCCACTTGAAAATTTATTTTAAGATTAATGAACGATTCGAATTATTTGTGTAAGACCCAGAAATGGATCCCCCATTGCGTTATGTACATTTAATGTTCCTAATATTCTGAAGCCTTAGTTGGGTCCTTTTCAATTACACATTCCTTCTCTCAGAGATTTTTTCAACGGACTATAGGCACCGACGGTACACCGACCAGTTTTCTGGCTCCATTTCGGAGTCCAACGCAAGCGATCCGATCTATTTCAAAACTACTGAAAGAACCACTTGTGTGGAACCCTAGAGCTAGAAGTGTCAAACGGGACGGGCACGACACAGACACGTTTTAGACGGACTGGGCATGGCACTATCTTGAACATGCACGGCATAGAAGTGGGCCGGGCACGGCATGGCACGATTCTATATGGCATGACACAACATGACACGATTAAAAAAATAGCACGACAGAGCATGATTAAGTAAACGGGCCGGTATGTCAAGGCACGTCACGAAGCATGATTGGCATGAAGCTAAATGAGCCCTACCGAAACACACGACCCGTTTGACACCTGTATCCGGAGCCGAAGGTTTCTCCTATAGACGGAAACAGCTGCAATTTATTCGAGAGTTCGGGGATGTAAGTGTAAACTTTCGAAGTGGAGAGGGATCATGTGTTTCCTAATGAAAATAAAGTCAAATTTGTCTTATTATTAAACCAAATCCCTTTGCGGTTGTGAGGGATTTTTTCCTTATGTCATGAATGCCAACATTAGCCACTTTAAGGACCGTTCTAGTGGATTGAGCTCTGGATTGCTCATCTACTGTTTCTTGGATGGACTCTACGTTGCATTGCATCGGTCTGCTTTACTGCAATAATGTGTCTCTAAGCCTATATGCCCATTTGGGGTTTGCTCGTGTCCTAGTTTTAGTAGTATTAGCTCTTTCTGACTTTTATGATTATTTCATGTAATTGTCGTTCACTTTCTTCAAATGGAATTTGCAGTTGATCAAAAAAAAAAAAAAAGAAACACCTTGATAGATCGGTTATCCATAATTCTTACTTCTCGGAATATCATACTTCATGGCCCAAAGAACCAGTCAGCTTCGCCAGACCGCTCATGTTCCAGGCTCAGTCCTGGACACATTATTTTTTTTTGAAGTAGCAAAAATTAGAAGCATTCTTTAAGGCTGGGAAGAATATTTTTCCACCCATACTCACACGATAGCCACCAAATACTAGAGAGTTTAAGATATCGAGCAGAAAGATGCTAGGAATGGCAGCCAACCAGACCTAACAATAATACTTAAACGCAAGTCGTACTATCATACTATCATCGCCTTCCAATCTTAATGCTAGAAATGGCAGCCAGCCAGAACTAACAATAACACTTAAACACAGTCTTAACATCATACTAGCATCTCCCTACAATCTTAATCTTCGATACATACTTCCTGTTAGATAATTTAAGTTGCAGTCCCAATAACTTCAGCATCTTTTTTGCGTCCAACAGCTGCTCGTCCAATACTGATAACAGCTGCAGATATAACAGCAGCACCAACACCAAGTAATAAACCGTAGGTTTTGATCTTTCCATTGAGTTGAAGCTTCTCTTGCGTCAACTTCACAATACTCCAGCCCTCTGAGGAAGTCTTCCGATGTTTCAACGAGGCATAAATATACGTGTTTCGATTGGAAGGCTGAACCACATAAAAATTGACAAGTATCCCATTAAGTCAGGAAACCTATCGATAAAACATCAAAGTATAACAAGAATTTCAGCAAAATAGGCTTACAGTCATGGGCTTACAGTCATGGCAAAATAGTATAACTATCCTTGTAAAAGAAAAGAAAAGCGGAAATTGAATAATTCATCAGCAATCCCTAGAAACAACAAGCTAATCTAAACAACTTCAACATTTAAATTCAAACTAAAAGTAATTGGTTCGATATAACCCTATTAATTAAATAATAAAGAACAATCTAATCAAGCCTCATTTTCACAAACAATTGCAAATATACTAAACTTTCAACCAGGATTTCTACAAATGTATTTTTTTTTTTTTATCTTTTTGCCTTTTTGTCAAGTAGATTCCACATCGACATCACGGTACTGCCAAATCTATTCCCTCTCTTTCAAAATGTGCTAAGAAAAAAGTAGGGTCACCCATATCTAGTCTAGTCGGTAAGACCCTACCGCCTTTCCATGACATCAATTCATAAGAGTCCCATCCGGGTAAAGTACGCGTATTGGCGACCCGCCATTTCGTGTTATGAGAGCTAATCCCTAGCAGCTCCGAATGTCATATATTAGCACCATCTGGAATCCCCTGTTCGTGTCCAAACCTGGGGTCTTGCTTGGCTTTCCCGCCCCCTATCTACCCTAAGGCTTAGTTTGCCGAAATAAAAGTCCGTTTCTTTTGCCAAAATGGCGAAAAGAAAGGAGGAATGGCAAAACGAAAGTTGTCACTCCCCTCACATACATCAACTTTTTGCAAAAAGTAGGAATAAGAAATGCAAAAAGAAAGAGTTCTTATTTTGGCAAACTAAGCCCAAGTCTAAGGCTTTAGACGGGGTGCTCTAGTTGCTCTGGAACAATTAGGAAATTATCTAGAATAAAGACGAATGTCTGACACCCAAGTCTTGAACTCGTCTTACCTCCATCAAAGTCAATCACTCAATTGTAAAGCTTTCTAACTCGCCTGGAGGAGACTAGACTTCCTCAGAAAGAAAAAGTCGCAACTTTCGCTCCCCCTACCTATTATATATTTATGGCAATGGCCCTCTTCCCGCCTTGCAAGGAAAGAAGAATGATTTGGAACCACACCATGGACTGACCCCTTATACTGCTCTTGCTTGCTTGGTTGCTAATCCCCTTCCTTCCTTTGCTTTTAGTGTACTAAGGCTGTGCATGAGGAAGACAATCTTGCAGCACATCTTTTACCCGATTGTCTTCTTTATGATTGTCTTGTTGCTTTCTTGTTTAGATGCCTAAATCCTGGTATTAGAAGGGATTAGACTGCATTAGAAGTAGCCATCTGCCTGCTTTTCTTCTTTGTGATTGCCTCTGTCTATGAAACAGTAGAAGGGGGAGATTCGCTTTTGGGATCCCTCTTGGTTCTTGCCTTTGAAAGTTTGAAGTAGGAGCTTTATCGATCCAATGAAAATTTTAGTTTGGCTTTGCCATGGTATGTGAGGCAAGCAGGGGGATATGTATCTTCAACCAAAAGCAACTCTTTCTATATGGCGAGAACAACGATAAGGTAGCGCAAAGTGCTCCAACGAAAGGGGCGCAGCGCGCACATAACTCCTTGATGCTTGATTATGAGTCTCAAAATGGAGTCTTTTTCCTGCTTTTTCTTACTACCATTACTCATCCCTTTTTCTTCACTTTTTAGCTTATTGCCTATCGGGGACTTTCTCTTCTCCTTTTTTCACAGAGGATGTAGGTTATACTACGGCTCCACCATACTATACTGGAGATACCGGAGTCTTCTTCCTTTACCTTAAGGAGCAATTTCTTGTTAAAGAAAGCCTTCGATTGTTTGAGAAAGGTAAGCCCTATCTATTCTATCAATTCGGAAAGAAAGCTCTCATTGAGTTAGGATGGTTGAAGTGATTCTCTCTCTTTCCCTACTTAAGGACTATTCACTTTCAGTAAAGTACCGTACACCGCCAACAAAGACAAGCAATACAGGATCCTTCAAGGAAGAGGTTAGGTCCCTAGCTTCAAAAGTGGCAGCAAAGTACTAGGCTAAATCATCATCGGCAGCAGTAACCATCCATCGTTAAGAAGGAAACTGCTTATAATGCTATTTAACTGGGCAATTAAATTACTTTAATTCAGCGGGATAATCTTAGGAAAGAAAGATCGCTTCGTTTAAGCTCGGACAAGGTAAGCAAGAGCGCGCGCTAAACACAAATAGCCAAGCAAAGGGAGGTAGGGAAGGAACAGATTAGATACTAAAGAGCAATAGGGTGGCCAAAAATTCACCAGAGAGAGAGAGAAGAAATCTTCATTTATAATGGGAAACAGGGTTAACAAAGGCGGCATATATATCAGAACAGCAGGCTGACTGCATGTGACACATGGATGTATGGGCAAATCTTGATTTAGACCCCAGAAAGTGAACTTGCAATGCTCAATTATCAGAGCCAGTCAAGACTGAAAAATAGCACTTAAAAGCTGTAAGAAAGAGATGCACTTAGAAAAGGGATCCACATTGGAATGGACTAGTAATGAGGTCCCACGATGAAAACACTAAAAAGGTTATTTTGCCATAAAGCAGCTTACTACTATTTCAAAAGAAATGGGTACTACATGCAACTATTTCACTTAAAAGACAAATTTGTGCAAAGCTTTTGTGTTGACATGTCCTCGGTATAACACTGTCCATAACCAACGTCTTTAGAGTTTCATGTCTTAGTCATTTCCATAATTCATACACACTAGGGCTACACTCAGAGTAACATACTGTCAATAGTAGTTTCCTATTAAAAACACATAAAACTGGTGAAACGTAGAAGGAAGTTATCATGCAAGAATTATGGAGGGTTTTTCTCCATTTACTAAAGTCAATGTTGTGTATGCTACAACCCATTCTTTGCTCTAAACTTAAAACTTTGGGTTCTTAAATATTAAATCAATGTCAAAATTTTGCATTCCAAAGGAGAAATTGTACCCTCTTTTTGAAATTTTGTAATCAGAAGCTATTCGGTTAGGCAGTTACCTTTTTGATGGTAGATCTCAACAACAGCGAAAAAACCTTGTATATCTTCCGTACACTGTTGATTCATGGGTCATTCCTTGGTTAGAGGTAAGTTGAGACCTTTAGTAGGACATCCAACCCTGTAAATGTTATACTAGTCCTTTGAGTGTCTAGTGGGTACGATCCTTACAAAAACCAGTCGGGTATTGCCCCTTCGTGATTCCTTCTATCATAACCCAAAGATTTGGGTTCCGTATTACTATCTCCTGATATGTGAGTGAAGTATCTAGAGACGACATGTAGAGGGACTTGAAGAGCAAGGGTGTCACAAAAGGGTATATCTAGGTACTTAAGGATATGTAAGAGGATGCTATCACTACTATTAGATCCTTAATGGGAGACACAAGCGAATTGTCAATCACATGATTACATCAAGGGTCCTCTTTGACTCCTTTCCTCTTGGCCTTAAATATGGATGAATTGACTAGACATCCTCAAGATTTATGTTGTTTGCGGATTGTTAAAGCATCCAACTCAAAACCAATTGGCAATCAGTGGAGAGGCCGCCCAGGCTCATATACTAGTTTTTGAGGTATTAATTAACCAATGTGGGACAAGCTCTAACACTCCCCCGCACCTCAGTGTTCTAAAAGAAAGTCTGGAAGGCCGAGTACTCGCCGCCTAGGCGCTAGAAGGCCCCTCTCCGACTACCCCGACTAACCCGACTAATTGCCTGACCAAGTGCTGAGTACTCGGCCCTAGAAGCTAGAAGGTGCCCGACCGCCCTGGGAGCGCCTAGCGAGTTTTAGAACCTTGCCGCACTTGCAACCCCTGACTCGCACGTGGAGAGGTAAACAACGGATCCTCAACATTGGGGTCATAACAAAACATGGTGCACTCATGACACAAACAACGGGGAAATAACCAAGAGAGTCTTGTCCAAAATCCCTCGAAAGCCTAGCTCTGATACCATGTTAAAGCATCCAACTCAAAACCAATTGGCAATGAGTAGAGAGGCCGCCCAGACTCATTTACTAGTTTTTGAGGTATTAATTAACCAATGTGGGACAAGCTCTAACACGGATGATACAATAATAGTAGACAAAACTAAAAAAGGTGTTAATGCTAAATTAGAAGCTTGGAGATAAGCATTCAAATCAGAAGAATTTAGGATTAATAGGAGTAAAACGGAGTACAAGGCGTGTAAGTTTAAGTCAAATTGTTAGTGTTGATAGAGTGATCCTCGAAAATTAGGAAATAGCAGGAAGCGAGCGTTTTAAATATTTTGGCTCAGTTGTTAGCAATGATGGAGAGATTACAAAGGATGTGACACATAGAATACAAGTTCAAGTGGTAGAGTGCTTTGGGAATGTTGTGTGACCTCATGGGTCACACAAAGTTGAAGGGAAAATTTACCTTACCTCAATAATACCACCATGTTATATGGCACAGAGTGGTTGGACTACTAAGAAACAACATCAGAGTAAGATGAGGGTAGCTGGAATGAAAAAGTTGATATGGATGTTTGGCAAGGTTCTAAAACTCGCTAGGCGCTCCCAGAGCGGCCGGGCACCTTTTAGCTTCCAGGGGCCGAGTACTCGGCTCCCAGTTGGGCAATTAATCGGGTTACTCGGGCTAGTTGGGTTAGTCGGGCTAGTCGGAGAGGCGACTTCTAGCGCCTAGGCGGCGAGTACTCGGCCTTCCAGACCGTCTTTTTATACACTGATGTTTGGTAAGACTTTGCGTGATAGAATGAGAAACCAAACACTATACGCGATGGATGCGTCTACCCGTAGGGCTGTAAACGAGCCGAATCGAGCCGAGCTTTAGAATGTTCAGGTTCATTCATTAAGTTTTTAAACGAACTCGAGCCGAGCTAGAACTCAATGATAATTTGGCAAGCCGAGCTTGCATAGGTTTGAGTCGAACTCGAACTTGTTCACGAGCCTTAACGAGTCAAAAATATTAAATATTTATGTTCTCATACCACTCTAGAACTTCAAATAAATTTTTTATTTTGTACATAAAATAAGTTCATATATAAATAAAATTATAAAAACATATTAAAATATAAGTTTATAATACTTCTATAAGTTTATACATGTGCAAGTTCTAAAATTTTGCTTATGTATATGCAAAAGTTTATACATATCCAAAGTTACATAGGAAATTCTTATGATATATACATATATTCCAAATTCGCGAGCCTAATCAAGCCGAATATTGCCAAGTTCAGGTTTGGCTCGTTTATTAAACAAGCCTAAAATTGAGGTTTAGGTTCAGTTCGTTTAGTATCCGAATCAAACTCGAATGAGCCTTTACCGAGTCGAGCCTCGAATAGTTCACGAATGACTCAGTTCATTTACAACCCTCACCGTCGTTGGCACGGGAGGATGACCTATCCCGTTTCTTTATGGCTAGATGATTGTGGGCCCATAAGATTTATCATTAAGATATTTATTTCATTTGTTATCTAGTATTTCTCCTTTTCATTTGTTATCTAGGATTTTATGTATTTCTAGATAGGTTTTATCTCCGTTCAAAAAAAGATAGGTTTTATCTTGTTAGTCTATGTTTATCTTTCAGTAGGGGTTGCTATCTCTTGGGCCTATTTATAATTTTATATGGCTCCTCTAGGATGTTTATGAATGATTCAATGAGTGAAAGTTTTTGGTTCTCTTGAATTAGGTGCAAATTCCTAGGGGTTACGCATCGGTTCTACATCATGGTGTTACTGAAGAGGGTAGCATCTAGGGGAGAGGTAGACAAAAAATTGACTTTAGAGGCCGTAGTTTGAAAGAACCTAGGTTTGTTAGATATCACGGATGACGGAACACATGCCCTTGACAACGCTCAAAGTAAAAATCGGATTGTTGTAGCCAACCCTAATTAGTTGGGACTTAAGGCTTTGTGTAACAACTAATAACTTTCAGATACAAAAATATGAGCTTGAATCAAGACCATATTATGCAAGTGTTTCAAGGATTAAAGCATTTACCAACCAATACGGGATATAACAAGAGTCATGAGAATGTAACAAGGATTGGATTGATATATAGAGATAGCTAGAAGGAGAGGCCGGGTAAGAGAGTGGAGTAGGGATTTACTAGTAGTTACATACCTTGAGAGTAGCCATTTTGGGAACCCTCACAAATTGAGAGCGGATGAAGCTGCAGGTTTCTTCGTGATATTTACGGGCTTCGTCACTGTGGAGATGCTTGTCCATCATATTCCAAGGGACCTGTTCCATGGCGGCCCTAACCCTCTCCTTCGCCGATTGCAATCTCCTCTGGGTTTCGCGGGGATCTTCCCCCTCACACCACTTCCTACACTCAGCATCAATCTTATCCGTCCTAATCTTCAACTTCTCCAAACGGATTCTCCGTTCACTCTCGCTCTCCCCAGCACCCACCATCCTAGAGATCTCCCGCTTTCTCTCGTGTTCTCCTCTCGATCCCCTTCCCTCCATCGAACTTTTATTTTTGAGTAAAAAGTTTGATGTGGGGAGACCAACATGTTTTTAACTCAAAATTTAAGTTCAAATTTCAAAAAATCCTTCCAACTTTGATCTCAATATCTCAAATACTCATTGACTTCAACAAACTTTAATTGCACTCCCAAACTATCACTCCGTTAATCAGATAGACCCCCACCTAGGGGTGGGCATCGGGTCGTGTTGTGTTTGTGTCTTGTCGAATCGAGTTCGTGTCAAATCAGGTTTGTGTCGAAATGACTTGCTTTACTAATCGTGTCGAAAAATTGAACCCTAACCCGACCTGCTAATATTCGTGTTGTGTTCGTGTTGACACGATTAACCTGTAAATGACCTAATTAGACAAATTTGACCCGAACACGACACGAATTGACACGATTAATTCGTGTCATTCTCGGGTTATGGGGGTTAATTCTCAAGTTATTCGAGTTAATTCGTGTCATTCTCGGGCTATCATGTCGACACTATTAGACGAACACGTTAATTCGTGTCATTCTCGGGTTATGCGGGTTGAACCCGAATCTGACCTATTTACTAATAGTGTTCTGGGATCGTGTCATATACGTGTTTCGTGTAAGAAATACTCAACACTAACCTGCTAACTTCGTGTCGTGTTATCGTGTCGTGTCATAAATTCCCACCCCTATGACCCCACCATCCAAATCTGTTAAATATTGATAACGGAAACTGCTGACGGTGGAAAGAACCGTTAGAGGATAGTGACATGGCTTAATTGCAGTGCTCTTTCCCTCTCTCACACACACAGAAGAACCTTACATTCACTCCATCCTCTTCTTCCACTTCTTTAAATCTACAAAACCCACAACCCAATCACCAATCCCACAGATTCTGAACTCAATTCCCAGCCCTACAACTACACATTTATCTTCCTCCTTCCCTTCAAATTCCTAACCCACTTCTTCTTCTTCTCTCTCTCTCTCTCTCTCTCTCTCTCTCTCTCCTCTTACTCCTGTTGGATTTTACCCATTGAACTGATTGAAGAGAGGGGTCCCAATTGAGAGTGGCCCATTCTCAAAGTCAAAGATCTCAGCCACCAACGACTGAGATTTTGGGCGCCAGATTTCGGCGATTTAATTCTCACCTGGTTCAGCCTCAAATGATTTTAAACATTTGTTTTACCTTTCCTGTATAGGTAAGAGCACCTCCAATCCTTCCTCATTTTAAGACTCAAATTTGAAATTTGGGCAAAACTCTCAAAATCCCATCTCCAATGCATGACCCAAACCCTTTCCCATTTTGGGTTTTACCCATTTCTTCCCCCAATTTGGGTACAACCCAGACCCCTACCCAAATTTCCAACAGCTCTCTCCCCCATTCTTAAATTACGGTTCTGCCATTGAAGAAGAACAGAGACGACAGCGATGAGACCAGAACCCGTTTATGGAGGTTGCCGAAGCTATGATCTTCGCCGGAGAAATGAAGTTACTGGACCTGTTTCTTAGACCAGAGATGAGCTTCACCTGAAATTTACATAGATCACCAGAAAACGTAGCAGAGGGGCGAAGGGTGGTGCTGGTGCTGTGGTGGCGGTAGGGGTTGCTGTGGTGGTGGTGATGGGCAGCAGCAGCTTCGATTGAGGGATCGATTGAGGGGTTTGGGTTTAGGGTTTCACGCTCTGAGTTTTCTGGCAGCTGAAGGAAGGTGAAGTTATTTACAGATATGCCATTGGTGTAAGAAATTTGGGTTAAAATTAGGGTTTGCCATTGGAGAGGCTATGATAGGCACGCAATATCGTAGATATAAGTGCCTTAATAGGGTAGTGTTAACACATTTTTATCTTATTTATTCTCTATTTTCCACTTGATGCGTTGTTTTGGTATGTGTTTGTGTTAATTTTCAGGAAAATAAGGCTATTTTAGCGCCAAGATTGGATTGCAGAGACTTGAAGGCCGTGATAGAACATGAGCGCTACAAGGAAATCAATAGAGCGCTCGGGAATAGCACAA
>JAXBDA010009692.1:0-11981 GCA_036023075.1 Gaultheria prostrata
CTCCAACGTACACATTTTTTTGTGCTGGGGGAGGAAGCAAGTGCGGGGGGAGGAGAGAGAGAATGGTAGTAGTTCGTAGCCTTCCCCCCCCCCCCCCCCCCCTCTCTCTCTCTCAACTAAAAGGAAAGGAAAATTTATTCCACCTTCATAATTTTGATCGGCAATTCTAATGAAAGGTTTAGAAAATTTATTAAAATGTATAAAAAGTATATGAAAATGTATTGAAATATATAAAAAATATAAAATGTGTGTTGTTTGTCTTTATACGTGCTCATAATAGAAAAACCCATTTAGATTTTGAAGACTTTTAAATTGCGGAATCAGCCCTAGTGTGCCGGGTGTAGCCTTGGTGTGTGGCGTGGATGGCATCCGAATCGTTCAACAGTATTTTAACGATAACATGATCGCATATTTATACACTAATAATAACTCAAGGGGTATTTGAGAGTTAATTATTTCTTAAATTATGAAGCTTTTAGATTTATAATGAGAATTAATTTCTCATAGTTTTCTGCAAAATATAATCAATTTAATTTTTTCCTCACAAACTCTCGTTCGGTAAATGATAATTATTTTTCAAACAGAGTCAAAATACTGTAAAAATAACTTTCGGTAAATTTATTTTCTACAATCTAAAAGTTTTGCTAGGGTACTCAACACTGTTAGTACATGATTTAAATTCTAATAAGTAATAATACCATATTGGACGTGTTTAATGTGAAATGTTGTACGTAAAAGTATGAAAACTGCATAAAGATGATTTAAAAGTTGCGTGTTCAAATTTAAGTTTTTTAACAAGTTTTTTGTGCATTAAATTTTGTTTTTCTTTATCGTTTAATGCCATGTTAAATGCTAACATTACCACATCGCAAAAAGAATTGTCTTTTTTTTTACTTATTTTTGTCTTTATTAAAAATTTAAGTTTGGATAATAATTTTGTATTTTTCCTATTCATCTAGTCTAGACGAACTAATAATATACAAAAAAAAATTGATGCAAAACTAATAAACCCGAATTTTTTTTAAATAAAAACGAAAAAATAAGTCAATTAACTCATTAAGTTTTATGACCCCATCTAGAATTTTGCACATGTTATTTTGACAGAAAAACCAATGTGCCCATTCATTAAACAAGTAGATTAGATAGAAAGATCAAACCAATATTTTACAGTCAAATTTCGACAGCTAGTTCGATTTTGGACCAACTTTTGGCATGTATCAAGTTTGGAATCAGCTCATCTCAAGTCATGTTCGTGGACTATGAGTATGACCATTCAATTGGCTTCACTAATAGTCACACTAAAAATCAGATTGATCGGATATCATTTCATATGATTTCGGAATACAATTGTTTTGGAATATAATAAGGTTACAACACCGAATCGGAAATAATTTAACTCATTTATCTCAAGACAAATGCATTCCGAAATAATATTAACAGGCATCCGATTAAACCTGATTTATGTCGTGGTTAATGTTATCGACAAGCTCTAAATTTGTCAAAACCCAGGAAGGGCCCAAAAATGGGCTACCTAGACCGGAGAGGATCCTCTTCCATAAAGTTAAGAAATCTAAACTAATACTCCTCTTGGCTGGCGAGTCCCCAATGAGAGGAACTCGGGACTCTGCCGTCCCTTATGGATAACAGGGCCTGCCGACCCGATCTCGGCTAACCAAATGTGTTTTGGACGGTCCAAATTTGAGGGGTGCCGAAAGGTGTTTTAGGTATTTTACCTCGCCTCAAATCTGGATTGGTCGGCAGGCCTGCTGTTCCCAATGAGAGAGGCCTCGCAGTTTGAAATGAATTCAAACTTAAGGCTTTGCAGCTTACAGAGTAGTATACTTTGGGGTAGGATACAGTAACCCTCGACAATCCCAATCTCATCAATGAAACCAGAGTACTGCTACACCAACCTGCAAAAGGAGTGCCTCTATATCTGCCTCCTACCATTTCAAATACAGGCAAAAAGAAACACCATTCTTGATCAAAACCAATCAACTCACTCCAAATTCAAATGTATCAGCACAACTCAAATAAGAAGTTCCAGCAACTAACCCTATCCAACTAGCTAATCAAAACCTTCGAAGACCACAATGAGGCATTGGCTCAGAAGGGCATTGGTAACCTAGATGTCCCCTCCCACCACAGTTGTTGCAGATGACTATAGATACACAGTCACGGCTAATATGTCCCGGAAGACCGCAATTACGACAAATCATGTCACGGAAAGGGCCACCAACCGTTTCCATAGGTGGCAGGTGTGACTTGGGGCATTGGCGGGCCATATGTCCTGATATATTGCAGACGTTGCAAACCGGGTCATTCGGGCAGTCCCGGGCAAGGTGACCGGTTTTGCGGCAGTTGTTGCACGCCTTGTCATTGGTGCAGTTGGCGGCCATGTGGCCTGCCTTGTAACAGTTGTTGCAGAGCCTCACGTCGTGAGAGGGAAGACTTGAGTTAGAGCAATCGCGAGCCAGGTGGCCCATGTTTCCACACATGTGGCAGACCGGATCATTGTTGCATTCATTCGCAAGATGACCTGGCTCCTTACAGTTCCAACACGTGGTAGTTGAGTTGCACTCAGAAGCAATGTGACTAAAAGGAAGACAGAGATAATGGAAAAGATCAGATTGAAGCAATGTGCCAACTAAGAAGCAAATAAATGGCAGGGGGCACAGATGTGACAACAGGGAAAAGCTGATACGTTTCTTTCCCTATAGAACACAGAAGCATGCGGAATACACTTGTTACAAACATATATAAAGTTGAACATGTGTATAGATGTAGATTATAGTTATACAGATTGACCATTAGTTTACGTCGCAAACAATAAAATACAAATGATATAATAAACTATGAAGAATCTGTGGATCAAAGAATCTAGACAGACTTGTTGGTCAAGCAAACCTTCAAAACTAGGCATGGAAAAAGCTCGGAAATGCTACTTTGATAATGTTTCAAACAATATATTACTTTCTTCAGCTCTTAGATTTAATTGCGTAGAAATCAAACAATGTGAGAATTAACTTACATCTCTGACTCTAATAAGAATACAAAGTAATACAACGCGGTAGTCAGCTATCACCGGATCTTACTCTTACAATTTTGCAAGCCTACCAAGGAAATTTGATCCTCCTCAACCTACCTTTACTTATCCACCAACGTACCTTTTGATTTCTCTACAAACTTTACGTGAAATTGAAACATGATTACTCTTAATGAGTATACTTTTCATTTTTCAAATTGTATAAGATAGCGATACATTGAATTCCACAGTTTTGATAATCAGATGCTAGCAAGAGTTTAAGATGGGTAAATTACGTACTAATTTCTCAGGTATAGACACCCAAGAAGTCTCATGCACATTGCACAAAAGGATTGTCAGACATGTGCCCGAACTAAGAAGTGTTACTCAGGTATGGGCCCAACAAAAAAAACAGCATCGGACCCATGACCGAGAAGTGTCGGGGTCCGACACGAAAATGTCACCTTTGTAAGTATCTGTGCTTCTTAGTGTGTGTAAAAGAAGGGGTTATTCAAAGGATAGGTTAATTAGTTTCTACAAGAACGACCAGAGCCCATTATTTAGGCCTTGGAATTTCTATGGCACATTATCTCCATTCAAATGAAGCAGTTGTCCTAGAAATGGGCAACAGCAGAACCTGTCAACAACCTAAACAAATGTTCTGACCACTAGTAAATCTGCAAAATGAATTTCAGGCTACTTATCCAAGCAAGAATTAAACTGTTCGAAATTATGATGATGCTTTTCATTTGCAAGACAACATTATAGATTTGGGAACGAAAAGATATTCATCTCACCCAGGGAGCCCGCAGTTATTGCACACAGTCACATTCGGACAATCTCTTCCAAAATGCCCAGGTCGTTTACAGTTATTACACAGGTAATCTTGCCTGAAAAGTAACAGAAGGTGGTGTAAAAATTCAAACCCAAGGATAACATGAAGGCAGGAATCCATAATTTCCCATTAAGTACTAGTAATAAAAAAGGGCACAAAGCATCAAGAAAAACAAATAATTAGCAACATTTTCGAATGCTGAGAGTAACACTGATGGAAAACAATACATTTGACCAGTCATATTTTTTTAAACACGGATATCGCATACCAATCTTCGAAAGGAAAGCTGACACTAAGTGTTATCAGCATTGGGCAACTCAACTGAGCAATTCATCAGGTCATAACCATTGAAGACATCTAATGAGTCCTATTATGCCACACATGTTTTCTGATACAGTGTAACTCAAGTGACCTACAGGCTTCCTTCCACATTATACCACAAATTAGAATCTGGATACGAAAAAAAATGGATGAAAACAATATAGCATGGAGCAGATAGGTTAAAATCTCCCCTTCCAAATATAATTAAAAAATGCATGACGAAGTCAATATAACATGCAGCAGATAGGTTAAATCTGAAGAACGCCGCTCGCTCTAATTTGCTGCTTAAAAGAAACAAATAAGAGAAATGCTAGTAACCCAGGAAACAAACCCAGAAATGTCCCAGAAAAGTGGTTGTAATCCTTTGTTTCGTGCTGAATGTCACAGACTTCAACGACACTTGGCAACTTGCACTTTAAGAGAAGCAAAGCCTAAAAGGAGTAGTTATTACACTGCCAGCATAAAGATTATGCTCGGGTTCATCCTCCATCCTCTTTGCGTGCCGTTTAAGTAGGCTTCGAAACAATTACACATTGACTTTGAATTTTGAAAGGATGTGGGGGATGTGATACGCAGGACATCCTTTTGAATGTGAAAACAATTGACAGTAAATATATTGCCCTGATTTTTAATTGATCTTCCCAGCTTTGTCAGACATCAATTCAAGAACAGCAGAGGCCCTGGCTATAGCCTCTTCCAAGAAATGATGATGGCCACACAACGGCAATGGTTTTTTCCATGAACGTATTAGAAAGTAGTTTCCATGACTGCCTAACCAGATACAGGGTCAGCCGACAAAACTAGACAAGTATGCACTACCAAATCAACCGAATGCAAGACACTAGTAAACCAACCCTGAAAAAACTAATCGAAAATCCGTAGAGAGAGATGGAAGAAGCCACATGTAATTAGACAAACAATATCATGTAAATGCATGACCAGAGCATTAACAAAACACAAACAATAATGTTTTCTTCAACTAAGACCAGAACTGTAACAAACCGGTTAAAATTATTGATTTTTCCGATAATTAAGTACGTACCGGGGCAAGCGCCTATCCCTTTGATAAGGTGCATCACGGAACGATGCACGTTCGCTGCCCCGAAACCTCTTGGCTCGTGGAGGACTTCTACTTCTATCGAAACTCATCTTTGAGAATGCTGCACAGATTTATAAGGAGAAAAAAGAACCAAGATGAAGATCCGCCAAACTGCCAGAACCAAGCCACCAAAAGAAACTCCTCCCTGCTAACATAACCACAAAACCCAATCACCAACCCTAGTTCCAAATGATCTTTAGATCAGAGAGAGAGAGCAGAAATCTATTCTGTCATAGATATCCAATATTTTCGACCTAAGAAAATTCAAAGTTAGTTTACTGCCACAAGGTCAGAACCAAAACTTTGACTACAAAAAAACAGCATCAATATATGTCAATCCTCCAATCAGAGTAAATACTCGGACAACCAAGTTATAAAATGGTTGAGGATCACTTGAGCTAAGAATCACGGCCACTTATAGCAGCCGGAAGCTTGATATTTTTGGTTGAGATAAATGAACCACGTGAAGGAAACTTGCAGGTGTGACAATCTCGTAATTTTAATTTTTTTTTGATAAGGTAATCAGCACCTGATAGTTTGAGTCTATATCTACAGACTACAGTACTGTTTGCATTTTCGATTCCATAATGCTACATCTACAATACCCTATAATGTCGCAGGATATGCAAAACAATTTTTGTAAAGAGCTATCCCTCATAAACACAAAATTACCGTCTGCAAGACGAACATATAATAGTTGCTGATCAAAAAAATAAAAATTACACACACATATAATGGTTCCAATAACAGTAATTATCAATCTTGATAGCACAAATGTTAAAGACTACAATTAAAATCAATTCAGAAACATTAACTCAAGAATCCTTGAACACTATTTAATTTCACTTTCAGGTTATACATAACTTCATTTCAAGTTGTGAGCACTACGACACTTTTATAGTTTTATTTGCTTCAAATACCACGGCCTCGCAGTAGTTCAGGCTGTTCAGCTCTCTAATCAACCAGAACACACACGGGTCATAAACACGTTAAACACGAATCAATGAGCATAAAGGAGGTATACAACAGAACCAAGAGTTTTTGCAGTGTTTGGACCTTGGATGGGTTTTGAAAAGAAAATTTTGAGAATAATTTTTGAGATAGTGTTTGGTTGGGTCTTCAGTTGTTGGTTCTGAGAGTATTTCAATGACTTCCCTAACCATGTTCTTAGATTATCGTAATGTGCTAAACAGAAGCTTCCAAAATTGATTCCAAGCTAAATCTAGTAAAACCTCAACGCTTTACGCAAACAAAATTAAGCCATAATCGCTATTTTCTTCTTTATTCCTAAAGAACACACCCGAAAAATAGAAATCTAGTGGAACAACTCAAATCATAATTTAGGAACAAAGCGACTAGAGCTATTTTCTCCAACATTTCAAAAACGATAAATTACAACGACTTTATGTACAGTCCTTAATCACAATTCCCTACAATCGCCAGCTATTATTGAAACCCTAACAAATTTATCCTCTTCCGAATCACAAAACACGCAAAGAAAGAGAAATGGAGAGAGAACGAGAGAATCATGAAACAGCTAATCACGACATACGTATTATATACACATACACGCATTGATTTGTATACGGATCTCGAACGTATCGAACTGGTTCAGCTAAATTTATGATGAAATCTACAAGACGAAGAACAGAGAAGAGAGAGAAGCAGACCTGTAGAGGAGAGAGAATGGAGTTAATTTGAAGAAGCGCTTAGGAATTTGCCATTTCGATTTACCTTCGAGCTCTTCGGATTTGCGGAGGTCGACTTCTACATTGAAGTTTTCTCTGAAAGCCGGAATTTTTTTTTTCCCCCTCAAAACAAAAGACCTGGCATTTCGTGGACGCGAGGTTCTTGAAACCACGTCGTTTCCGTGATTTCTTCTTCAAAGCACCTGGACAGCCGATTTGAGCCTAGCTAAAGTTTATATCACTGATTCAATGATCGGATCTCATAATGTAGTTTTTAGAACTTTTTCACATCTTCAACCATAAGAGAAATCATAAATCGAATACGGGTAGGTGACACGTCTGACTGTCGGATTATTTTTTGGAGGTATTACATAAGGTGAAATTAAGAATACAGAGACATGGGAGACAAGTGAGGTCTATGAGATGAGAGACAAGTGAGGTCTATGAGATACCAGATGGAATTAATATGAATATAAATTTAGTTGTACCATATTTGGTTAGAGTGGGATAAAGATGATGTTAATGTAGTAATTTTTATCGTTAGATGTAAAGAGATAATCCGAAGAAAGGAGCTAGCCAATACCACCTCTCCCACTTGTACATTAGCTAATCCCCTTCATAGGATACTAAATAGAAATAAATTTAAATTTTGCTGAATGGAATCTTGACGGTTGCAAAATTGAAAAAACTTTACACATCAAAATTTATTAAATTTTTTTTTTAATTAAAACAAAAAAAATTAAGTGTGTAGGGGTGAAGTGTAATTTTTCACATTGATTCCAACATCTACAAGAGAATTCTAATTTTTTGAAGTCTCACTTTTTCCTTTTCAATGTCTCCTACTTTTTCTCTTTTCCTCCGCCCTCCTTCATTCTTCTTCTTCTTCTCCTCTTATTCTTATCTCTCCCTCAAACCTAGGTCATGGCCGATCAAACACAGTTGGTGGTTTTGATCCGTTCAACCCACCCCATATAGTGAAACCCACTCGTTGAAACCCACATAGTTGATTCATGTTTTCCGGCCATGGGTATGCAATTTCCGGCCATGGTTGTGTGACTTCCGGTCAGTGTGATATCAAACCCATCTCAGATTCAGATTTCGGCCACTGTGCGATTTCCGACCACTTTTTCGGCTAGTGTCAGGTAAACAATCCGGTGGTTTTCTGTTGAAAATCAGTTGGTGTTGTTGCTGTGATGGCATGAGAAATTAATAGAATAAAGGAAAGTGAGTGAACAGTAGGTACTCGAATTTGTCAAGTTAATGTTCATCCCCTACAATTTTGAGATAATTTGTGTCGCCTGATTTTGAGCAATTTTTGCTCAATTTTTCTTCTCTCACTAGCTATTTTAGCTTTTGGCATGGTTTGAGTCTCCTAATGGGGATGCTCTTATCCGTTTCATCCTTAAACCTCGTCAAACAAACATCGGGCCATAAAAGAGGAGGAACATGTGAGTTCATCAGTCCCACCCCCTCGCGCGCCCCCCATCTTGAAATCAAACATGTCTTACAGTGACAACAATCCTTCTTGGGCTTATGCAGGGATGGTCTTATCCACTAGAAAATTGCCACGTACACATTAATACATTTTTTTGTAACTTATTTAATGCTTATAGACTTTCCCTTGTAAATTTATTTCCTCTATTTGACTCTGAGTGAGTTTTCACTATTATATTTTCGATATCTTTGCCAGTAAAAGATGAGGTATTTTCGCTAGTTACTATGTGAGTAAGAGAACACAAAAAATACCTAAATCATTTTTAGTGGAAACTCAATATTGGTGTTCAAAAATTTAAAACTCAAGTACAAAAATATTTTATTTTTTATCCTAATCTACGTATTTTTTCGTAGTGAACTATCTTTATCTTTATGAGACAAATAGAGTATATTAATCGGATACTATTTAATACGTGATCGCAATTTATATCTCTTTATAAAAATAGTGCGGTCACACTAGATTAATGCATCAAGCTTACTTTTAAAAGGATAGATACATTACAATCATGTATAAATCTGAACTTTTACTCAACCAGGGCTTCTAGCTTAAACTGGTTGCATATTGTAGAGCAATTCAACGTTTGAGCTCGTGGAATAACATCAATCAATACCCCTCGTAGTAATCAGCCTTACCTAGCATATCAACATCTTATCTTAAAAAAAAGAAATTAGAATAAATAAAAAAACGAACAATTTTTTTCTCATTTCTTTAGCTAAACATACCCCTAGCCTTAGAGCATCTCCATCAACAAAGCCATCCATGGCTAGAGCCACTGCTGGCAAGTATGCCAGAAAAAGGCACCAAAAACCGTCGCCCAACAACCTAGGCATCAGCCTCGCCATCGTGACCCGGTATATAGTACCTCGCCACTGGCGGGGCAGCGAGGCTTGCGAGCTCGCTTCTCCATCTCTCTCCTTCTCTCTCTCTCTCTCTCTCGCTGGACAACTCGGATAAACAAAATACAGAATTTGGGACAGCAAATCTACTTCCACCGACATGGAGCTCAAATTGACAACTCATAGATAAACTTGACAATTTGGCACAGAGATGCAATTCACTAAACTGGGCCGAGTTCTCAAACATTACAATTTTACTATGTGCTGAACTTCACGTAAATGGATGCATCGGATTTGGAACCACAGTCAATCGTAAACAACAGGGAATTGAACAAATAACAGCACAATAGGGAAAGTAGCGAAATCAGAAATTCAGTACTTCCATTGAAAATGAAATCCTTATAGAGTACACCAAAGTAGCCCCACAAATCATCACATCTACATACCACGGTAGCTCCTATTTAACTCCCCAAAGAAAAAACCCTAACCCTAACCGCCGAAGCCGTACAGAGTCCTGCCCTGCCTCTTCAATGCGTACACGACATCCATGGCTGTCACCGTCTTCCTCCTCGCGTGCTCGGTGTAGGTCACGGCGTCACGGATGACATTCTCCAGGAAGATCTTCAGAACACCTCGAGTCTCCTCGTAGATCAGACCGCTGATCCTCTTCACTCCTCCTCTCCTCGCCAGCCGCCTAATCGCCGGCTTCGTGATCCCCTGGATGTTGTCTCGGAGAACTTTCCGGTGCCTCTTGGCTCCGCCCTTGCCCAACCCCTTGCCTCCCTTTCCACGACCAGACATTTTTAGAGAGAGAGATACAAACAGTTTTTAGAGAGAGAGAGGATTTGTTAATGGGTAATTGAGAGATGGACGGGAGGGTTTTATATAGGGGTGTGTTTGGGTGGATTTGAATATGAGCGGGGGTTATAGGCGGTTTGGTTTGATTTTTGGGGTGTAGATCCAACGGTGAGGAAGATCGATCCGTGTGATGTTGGCAGGTTAGTTTTGGACCGTTGATTGAATGCCGTGGACAATGGATATAGGTGGAGTTTCCAAAGCCGTGGATCCGTGACGTGGAATTTTTTTCCCCCTGCTTTTTGTTTTTCTTTCCTCCTTCTCACTTCCCTGTGCCTCGGGCAACAATCCAAGAGACCTTTGCAACCCAAAAATGAAAAATTATTAATAATAATAATAAATCCAAGCAACCCACGAAATAAAAATCCTAGGGACGCACGTAAGAGTATGCTATTTGGATAAATATTATTGAATAATATAACAATGAATAGTGTCAAATATGTAGTAATGTTGATCAAATGGTGCAAATGCAATTTCTTTTATTTTTTCAAAAAATATAAATTTGAATTGCTATATGTGATGTGAGTTCCATAAAAAAAAAGAGATCCTGTGATATGTTAAATTATAACCATAGCTGTATCTTATGTTTTGCATTGCATAACATATAGCTATAGATAAATATAACACGTGTTCTATCTCACCGTTAGCCCAAACTTCATGCTATAATATAGATATATCAATACATAAAGCATGCCATTAGAGATGCTGTAACACTGTTCAAAAAGGAAGAGTATTGTCATCATCAAGTTGGCCCCGTTTGTAGAACCTTCCCGGGCCTTTTTTTTTTTTTTTTGTTCCAAATCACACAATGGTTCTACTTGACTCATGCTTAAGCATGGCACGATTTGTCGATTATGTTACCATGTCAACAAGTGAGATTTATCGGATACCAGTTGATATAATTTAGACGTGCATTATCTTGAGATAAATGGGTTCCGACTCGGTATTGTAATAGTGTTATATTCTAAAACAAATGTGTTCCCTGCCCTGTCAAACAATATATGATCAGCATTAAAAAATAATATTTTTTGACAAATGTTCTCAATAATATAGGAACCTTTTGCTATTGGATAACTGAACGGTCTAGTCCGGTTCATGGACTATAGAGGTGCTTATTCCATAGGAAAACTTGCACACACACAGCCGTCATAGAAGGGTCTACAATGGCCAATTGAACGGTCTAGTCCATTTTCATATATCGAAAAGAAGCTGGTCCCAAACAAAAACTTTCACAAATACTGCAGTGCAAGTAAGCCTTCTGTAATATTTTAATGCAGGTGCAATTATTTGTGTGCATCTTTACTATTTTTTATGACTTGAGGACTCGTTTGATAATCGTTATAGGTATGAGAGGAATGGTAAGGAAGTGAGATTAAAATTAGGATTAGAACCTGGGGCCGTGTAGTGAGGGAGCTCAGTACATGCTTGTAGTGAGCTCTCTCACCTCATGCCCCCGAGTCCTTGTTCTTAACGATTTGAGTCGTAGTCTGTATATTTATGGCATTTGATTTAAAAAATAATAGGGACACGACCATTCGAACACAATCTTGAACACAACTCATCGCATACGAATGGGTCTCGTACATATTTATTACACGAGTGGTTGTGTTTAAATGATTGTGCTCCTAAAAAATCGATTTGCTCACGCTACTAAAAAAGTGAGATGGGAAGATCTATGTTTTGTTGTCCACTTGTCTCTCAGTTCGAGATTGAAGGATTATGAACTAAAAACTTTGATTCTTTTGAATTATTTTTGTCCATAGTGAATTTTCTCAAAGCTTTGATCATGGTAATTTTTTTAGATCATTTTCAGTCCCCTTCTCAATT
>JAXBDA010009693.1:0-11981 GCA_036023075.1 Gaultheria prostrata
AATGGAGATACATATATATATATATATATATATATATATATATATATATATGGTAAATAAATTTCGGAGACTTTTTAGGGGGCCAATATAAAACGGAGTCGATATAACAATCACACGAATGATGGTTTTGTACAACCCCGGAAAGTGCCAAAATATCTAACAATCTCCCCCTTTGGCATTTCCGAGACAAAACCAACTGCACAAACAAAACCGAAAATTACAACCGAAGGAAATAAACACTAGCCTAAACTAGGTCTATCCAATGAAGCTTGAGTTGCTTTTCCAATACCTGCAAAGATAGCTCAACAAAAACTATGCAACCAAATATATGTTACAAAAATAGAATGAGTCAGCACATAAAATAAATATCTCCGCAAAGGAACAGTAGCACTAAAAAATTCTCCCTTTTTACGAAACACATATCACTCCCCAACCCAAAAATTCTCCCCCTTTTTGTCACTGAAAAACAAAGGAATTGACGGTAGCAGAGTGACACACATGCAACTAGAATTTAAGTCCATATCTACGCATGGTAGCAGAATGATGCAGATCAAAGAAGGGACTGAATGCCATACTCAAGCAACTACTAAACAACAGATGGGCACTTCCTAAGCAAATACTGAACACAAAACGTGATACCATAGTGACCGAAGATACCCTTTTTATGATTTTTTTTTTTTTTTTTTATAAAACAAAGCAGCAAGGCAACATATAATCCGAAGGACAAGTATTCAAAGATGAGGCTCAGACAATATGACCAAATTGAAGAGTGCATGAACAAATTTGTATTAAACCAACCCAGTGAGTGAATTCGGAGATAAGTTGCAACACACAAGATGAATCTATGACAAAGTGAGTGTGTGATACGTCATAAGAAATTAAGATCACCATCTGAATATTCGACAATTCTCATGTATATACCATTGGGCCGTCAAGCACTCTCCCCCTAACGGAGTCAAACCAAGCACCCATCGATACTAATAATGTCCAAAAACAAATAAACAACTCCCCCTCAACTAAGGAACACCTTTTTTTTTTCTTTCTTTCTTTGTTTTTCCCCTTAATGTTGGTTTTGGAAAAAATCAGTACGAGCACAGCAGATCGGGTCGGGGTAAAAAGTCGATATAGACATTGCAAGGGATTGATATATGGCTTGTCTCCCGGATTTGCATCTTATCCCGTGGATGTATGATTCCTGATTATGTCTAGGACAAGTTCTGAATTGGCACGGAAGACTCGGTCGCCGCTGGGGATTCTACAGATCTTTGTGAGCATGCAACTGCATCTCTTCTACTACTATCTGTGTAATAGAGATACGTGTTAGGCACCTCATAAATTGGCAGGTTGTTTACAAAGAAAAGCTTTTTCTACGCATACCGTGATGCCATGGATTGTAACAGTGTCCGCCAAGTCAAATGGACGGTGCCAATATAAATTGGCGCCCAATTTGCCTTGACTTTATTATCATCCATTGCGTTCTGAAAGATCGAGCTACATTTCTTGGTGCGGTGCTAGAGCCTAGTACATAAAGAATGATGATGAAAACAAACAACCATAAAATATTTTCATTCACCATTGATGCCGGATTAATATTCATGCTAGAAAGCAGAATACACACATAAGATTAAACACTTGCACATAATATGATAATTGCTGGAAAACAGAAGAGAGAGCGCCTCATCATGGGAGTTTGGATTATGATTTGTATGATGAGAATCAGCTTGTAACACTGAGAGAGAGAGAGAGAGAGTCGTTATTCAGAGTGATCAACCTTCATTTCTTGGTGTGATGCCATAGCCTAGTATGTAGAGCGTGATCGAGCTCCTAATGTTCTCATCTATTCAATATTAGTATGACTATTGTTTTTCAATTTATTAGTTGGGAAAATTAAATGCAGATAATCAAGAATTCTAACACCAAAAAAAAAATCTAATTGTGTCGTCTTTTTGTTTTTTCGAGGTTACACAACGTTTGTTAGGAGGTTGATGCTAGAAGCACAATATACAAGAATATATCCCCAGTACCAAGAACTAGATTTTGCTACAAAACATAAGAGCAAGTCCTAGTTTTGCATACAAAAACAAAGAGGAAGAGACATTTACTTGAATTCGTTGTATTTTTCAATATTCTCCAAGAAGCAAGCTAGTCGATTACTGATGAATTGCACCATCGTTGACCAGCTTGAACAATAACGATTTATGTTAACTTCAAGAACCTAAAGCATCGGCGAAGGAGGAGAGTCGAGATTCATGTACCCGATGCAAATTCGAAAGCAATGGAGGAGGGAGAGGTGATATTGGGATTTGGGAGTTTCCATTACATAGCAGTAAGATTTATAGGGGTGAATGAATCAATGAAGAATGAGAGAGAAAATAATGGAAAATTGTTTTACAGTTTGTTAGATCAGTTTTAGGCCCTATTCAATGGGAATGACTTCTTTAAACTGGAATTGGTTTCATTTAAACTCTAAAGTCGTTAGACCAGTTTTAGGCCCTATTAGGGGAACAATTTGCTTATTAGTTTTTCGCAGGTATTGTTGGCTCTTAAGGTTCAAAATCTCAATGACTTAAGCTTTTTTAGATGATTGTTGATTGACATCGTACCATTGTTTTGATTCTAAAAAAATTTCGATCAAGTATCCTGTTCATCTTATTTCCCTGTTTACGATTTGTTTCTCCATTTTGTATTAAGCTTCATGCCCCTTTTAATGAATTCTTCTAGACAGAGTTTGTGGGTGTGTTTGGCATTTTTTCTTTCAAGCTAAATTGGGTTGCTAGCAATTGAGTTGTCTTTTTCTCTGTGGCTTGGGATGCTGAACAAATTCTATTTTTGAGTTTGTCTTGTTAAAACTTAAGAGTTCATTTGAGATTGAATCAAATGATAAAGAAGCCATACTCGGGCACATTCATAAAGCTCACTTTGGAAAAGTGAACCTTGTATAACTTTGTGCTCGGCTCAGCTTGTTTGCACCCCTGTTTGTGGCAGGACGTAGAATTGACAGATAATGTGTAGACATTTCGAGGTTTTTCTATTAGAAGATGGTATATGCTGACCTATGCCATGCCATGTTAGTAAGACTTGCTTGCTTAGTCTGTTTAACATAACAGACAACTCTAAACGCAATAACATTGCACTTTTATCCGTTATATTCATTTTTTCTTTTGTCAGTTTCAATCAACAATGCTGAAATTTTAAGGCGACAAATATAGGGAATTCAGTGTCAGATTGTTTGGGCATCTGCTTAAAAGTGGATTCCTTATCCCCTCAGGGAAAGAAAATATGGGCATGCTATAATACTGTAAAATTTGGCTAGGTTCTGACAGAATTGAAACTTTTCCATAAGGGATACCTCGAGCACTCTTTTGTGTTTGTGGTCACCTGTAGTAGACATATTACCAACTTAGCATTAACTATGATCTCAATAGCATTCATTGATTCGAAATGTTGGAACTGGATTCTTTTTTTTTTTTTTTAATATCTTAATACTGTTATGAAGTTATTGGTTAAATGGTATGGGTATGAATCTTTAGGTAGACCTGACTTCCACTAAGAGACGAGTATGGCGCTTTATGCCCAGTTGTGTTGGAAGAGGAGGGGCTTCTAATACTTATTTGGACAAGTTTTGGAAGAGGGAAGAACACTTGAGACAACAGTGGGGAATGAAAGTACTTGTATTGCACAAAGACCCAAACTTTGGTTTCGTACAAAATTGCTAGAATCCACCCATATTTATACTACTCCAAGGAGGGTTCTAGACCTAGATATTTATCTTACAAAATAACATCTAATTTGTACATTCTAGATTTTGGCATGTGACTAATACAAATACAAAAATAAAGACATTTCATAAGGGTTTTCTAAAACTCTTCTAGAAGCTAGATATTTAGAGAGATTCTAGAAACTAGATTTTAGCTCCTCCTAAAAATATCTTAAACCTTGGGCTTCCATATTGGGCTTGTATTGGACTTTATTTTTCTTCTTGACCTTCATTTTTCTTTGGTCTTTATTTTTCCTTGGACCAAATCAAGTTTATTCTCCAACTATTGGGATCACAGAGGAAGGGTGTTAGGCTCCCAAAATCAAAGATTACGGTGGAATAAAGCACCATATTCGTCAAAATGAAGTTTGCCACAATTGAACTCTTCAATCATGTCAAAAACTAGATGCTCACTGTTTCTATTTAGTGCTTTTTGTGAATTTGGATCCGTATGTAATTGTTGAAATTTAGCCCAGTTGAGAATTTGGTTGTTAAAATTGTCAGCGTTCTTCAAAAGTTACAGCATGGACCCGATTATCGAATAGACAGTTGAAAGGATCATATACGCATGGACAAAGGAAAAAATAGAATGTCATGGTGGCAAATACGTACCATCCAATATATGAAGTCGCTTTTGCTAATGCTTTCGATTTCTCCGGTGTCAGTGTCACTTCTGAGATCTTCTCGAATATCCTCAAAAGTGTTTTAGCCATGCCAGTGGGCAGGACCTGATTAAGATCAATTACACGAATCTCATTGTGTGGAGAGAAATTGTTTTAGATCATGAGTTTCAGAAATAATGAAACAGCATATGTTAAGGCTAGGGAAACAAAAAAGACAAAATCGAATACCTTATATCATCTTTGGAAACAAAAAAGACAAAACCAGAAAGGTTGCTTTCTTCTCGCATAAGCGCAACCAATTAGTTGATGATATTTCAACCGGTGGTGTGATATCCAGGTGATTGAATTATTGTTCTCTAACTATCTTCACTAGACTCCAGAACCTCCATACGTTAACATTATAGTAATCCATTACTAACCAGTCGTCAAAGGTGATTATGTTCCACAACCTTTTTGTCCCTTCCGGTTTCAGGGCGTGAAATGCAATTACCCTGCAGCGTCCCCCCATCACCTGTTTTACTATTGGCTGTGGATCCATTTGTGTACGGAGGTCAGACCATTCAAACAATGTTCTCTTTATTGGTTAGAAGTAGTTTTTACGCTACGTTGAAGTTGCGAGCGACTTTAACCAAACAATTTTAAGCAACCACTCCTGGTATGAGATTGAGAGGAGCTTCATTATAGTAATTACGAACTCATCCATTTCTTTCTTCGCATCTGTCATTTTATCATCAGTTGGGTGGCGAAAGGATAGCCATACTAACAAGAGATTTGTGAAGGACATCAACTAACCTATAAGGTCTTCCGGATTGGGTACAGAAAATATAGGATTCCCGGTCCAGAGATGCGTTGCTTCTCAATCACGATCACAAGGCAGCTGATTACTCTGTCCCAAATAAATGGCCTGAAATGGCAAGAAGTGTAATAATAAACCTGATTTGTAGGCTATTAAATAAGTTGGAAAAGTAGGTAGAATTGTGTGGTGTGTGGTAGAATCAAATTATTCGGCGAGTTCGTAGCTGTTTCTAGTAGGTGAGTTTGAGGCCTATTTTGGCCTGACTAGTAAAGCAAGCTTTTTGTTTTTTTTGATTTCAAAAAGTCAAGTGTTTTGACTTAAAAAGCCACCTATTTATCTGATTTTGGGCCTTCTTTTCTTGCCCAACATTGCAAGGCAATCATACTATATTTGGTTTTGGTTTTGGTTTTGGCAATAAGCAAAAAGAAGCAAAAACAGTAGACTTTTTGCTTTTGATTTTTTACTTGGAAAAAGCAAAAAGCAAAAAGCTTGCTTTACTACTTAGGCTAAAATAGGCCTGAGTACTACTACATACTCCCTTCGTCCCAATTTTATAGTCTCTTTTGTGGATTCCAACTTAGTAAGGGGACATAATCATTGTACTTTTGAAATCATGTTTTTCTTATTTTACCCTTCAATCATTACACTTTCTTACTTTTAAATATTTTTAATTTCAAAAGATACGGGTATAAGAGGAAATTCCTTAACAATTACTCATTTAGTTTTGAAGTGAGACAATATTTTTGGGACGACAAAAAGTGTCAACTGTGATTATAAAATTGGGGTGGAGGGAGTATCTGTCAGTGTACTTTTTTGGAATGCTATGGCGGGGCTTTTCATTAACTTTCCGATGTTCTTGATAAACTATGATATTGGACCAATGCTTATTGTACAAAGCAATTTCCGATGTTCTCGACAAAGATTTATGATTTTTCCGCAAACAAGTACGACATCAACGGAGTTATGGATGGTCTAGCTTTTAATGTGGCTAATTCTGTCCATTAATTGCTGGAAAAAAATTAGCTATTGTTTTCTGCAGAAAACCAACGAGGAGAACAATGGGACGAAAGGCAATTGTGATTAAAACCCTAGAATCAGATATATGAAAAATAGAAGACATAATTATTCAAATTTACCAATACCCATTTCATTGTTTAAGCATGTTAATCAAATGAAATAGTCTGATTTTATTTTTCCCTTACCTGAGGAAATAAGAGAAGCCCTGCCCCCCATGATTTCCAAGCTTCATTTCTTGGTGCGATACCAGAGCCTAGTACCTAAAAAGTATAAGGGAAACCAAAACCCAAATGATTGATGCTAGATTAATCACTCCTTCATGCTAGAAAACACAATATACATAAAGAAGATTAAACACATGTACCCGATACTACATTTGGCTGCAAAACAGAAGAGAGAGAGCCTCATTTCATGGGAGTTTGGATTGTGGTTTGAATATAAGAATAAGCTGGTAAGGTTTATAATTGTGGATGAATCAAGGGAAGAGAGAGAGAGAGAGGAGTCATTCTGTTTGTTTGTTAGGCCCTATTCAAAGGGAAAGAATTTTTCTGCTTGACTTAGTTGCCCTATATGCCCGAAAAATTCTAGATCAGATCACCTCAGGACTCTATATTTTTTTGGAGACCATTTCAAACTTGATTTTGTAAATCACAATGGGTCTTAAAACATTGATCTAAACTGTTGATTTCACAAATTTAAAAATTTATTTTGGTAAAAAAATTTAAATAATTATTCGGGGACATTGATATACGTAGAAAAAAATTAAAATAATAAAATAATAAATAGGTAGTTAAGTTTAAAATCATATTTAATATTGTGGGCACCCATGAGCTCTACAAGGAACTTTGAACACAATAGAACACGTGTTCGTTGGAGTCGCCAATTGATTTTAATGTTAACCAAGTAACCAAATTTAATGTAAAATTAATCATTCTAGATAACCGGTCTATCATTTTCAAAGATAATCTTGGTTCGGGAGCTATGTTATAGGATGGGAAGGTCGTAGGCACCCATCCCGCCTACCGAAAATGGCATGTCTCTACTCATTATTTATAGGATTTTTAAAATATTTTTTAAGATGATTTTGTCAAATATGTGATAGGGAACAAGGAAATAAATTGATTTTTACGAGGCTATCTAGAGAGATGTGATATTAATGAAATTGTAAAATAGGAGAAGACATAACTTTTTTGAACACCGCCCGGATAATCCCCTCAAAACACAAACTTGGCGAATATATAACTCGGTCTTCGCCGCAAAAAGCACTTCTCTGTGATTAGTGCTTCGAAAACTTGGATTGAGGGCAAGGTTTCGGGTTACTTTAAAATATGACAAAATGGATTAGGACTATATATTTGGGATTTTTGTAGGCTAGTTTGGAAAGTGGATTTTGGGTTTGAAAGGAACAACACAAGAACAAGGTTAGGTTGTAATTAGAATAAGGCTAAGCAAAAGGAGTTAGGGCCCTTTATGTTGGCATGGGAGTAGGTTCCAGCCTCCAATTCTCAGCCAAATTTGATGGGAAGCCATTGGAGGCACCTGCAGCAGCTAGTGTTTGCTTCTTGGGTTAAAAAGTGTCGGCTGAAATGTTTAACAATGGCGGCTGCCATGCTCTAAAAGTCGAACGTGGCGATGTTTGTGGAGTCAGATATGGCGGCCGCTAAATTTAATGCTTGCATTGATAGTTTTGGTTATGGGCTTGAACTTGGTTTTTGTTTGGGCTTCCTCCGAGTCTTTTTGTAGGCTTTGGTTTGTATATTGGTCTTGGAAATATTTGTTGGGTTTATTTGTGTTTGAACAGGGATTTTTTAGACTTGGCAGAGTTGGGATGGGGTTAATGGATTTTTTTAGGATTTGAGAAGTACTCCAAATTACCGAAGCATTTATCAATAAAAACATCTCATTTTGGCGTCGTTAGCATTTTCATCACAAGGGACATAACCATGCTCCAGCTTAGGAGTTACAAATACCCAAAATTGGGGTGTCCACAACCGTCGAACAAAATATGAGTAGTTCGTTTTTTAATTCATATCCAATCAAACTGCTACTCCCTTCGTCCCAAATTTTTGGTCCCGTTCGGATTTCGTTGTAATTTTTAAACTATTCGTATCTTTCAATCTATGACAACGATGATTATCCTACTGTATTGATATTCCAATATGTGTCTAAAATATAGCAATATATATTCAAAATCTTGATTAATTAACTCCTTCCTTCCCTATTATTGGCAAATCAATCTCACAATTGTAGAATTCTTTTTGTACGTAAGACATTCTAATCCAAAAAAGAAACCCTTATTTGGAAACCATTCGACATTTCTATGAATTATTCCTGAAGTTATAGGTTGGTAGAGGTAGTTGTCTATCTCATTCAAAAAAATTCCTATTGGAATTCCTCATTCCTTATTTTATATTTATGGATATGTGATCTCAAAAGCAAAATATTTAGAGAGTTAGAAATATAATTCGACAAATCTTTGTATGAATTCGAAAGACTATGGAAGGAATCACATATATCTACAGCACCCATAATTTATTACTCCATTCACCTTTTCCCACTTGCTTCTCTCCAACAACAAGAAGATGATAGGAGTATTGTTCATTGCAATACCATTCTTCCCGTACGTCCATTTTTCATTCACCTGTTTATAATTGCTGCATGGAAGCAGGATTTTGTTAGAGTTCTAAGAACTACAAAAGTTTTGTAAATGGATGAGATAAATCTCGAACAAATTGATTAGAAGAAAAGCTCGAACAAAAGTTTGTTTTTTGTATTTGTTGTATTGCCTGGACCTTTAATTGAGTCCATTGTAGTTTTATTGGAGTAGTTATTTTGTTATTTAGTTTTTCTCTCTCTCAAAAAAAAAAAAAAAAGATTAGCAGAAAATAAATGTTAACTCTTCAAAGAATACATTAGTAGCGATTTCTAATGCTATACATACAGAAAGAATTTCAACTTTTAAAATGAATAATTAAATAGGAGATGAGAGAAGATGAAATTAATAGGGATAAGACTTGAATTTCAGGAATTATATTTTTAAAAGCAAAATCGTATATTCGTATTAGCCAACTCCTTCATCCCCAAATCCCCTGCGTTGTTTATCTTTATCCCACAAATCAAGTTTTTTATAATCAAAAAAGATTCTTTCATAATTTTTTAGAAATAAGAAAAGGACCTCTATTTTCAACAATTAAGCAATTTAACTATACATGGAAAGGATGGGAAAGGAGGGGAAAATCAACTTTTCTTCAACTTTCTATGTGTTCAGTTACCAAAAAAATTATGGGATCCACAGCTTCAATTTTTTCACTGGGAAATAATTCCCTGCAAAATAGATTTTGCCAAAAACAAGAAATTTTAGTTTTACTGCAAAATTCATTGTCAAAAGGACACGCACAGGAAAATAAAAAATTTCATTTCCCTTTAGTACTTCACCTCACTTCCTTGTAAGATCATAGTGCTAACTAAACCAAAAAAATGTCCGATCGACATGAATAAGGAAGAGGGGTTCCTAGAGAGCGGCCCCTGGAGAGCGCCCCTAGTGATCGCATCTGGGTTAGATTTTTCCTTGGAAGAGTCCAAAATTTTCCATGAAAAAGTCCAAAAAAAATTTGGACTCTTCCATGGAAAAATCTGACCGTCGATTGCCGAGATGAACAGCCTGGATACGCTCACCAGGGGCGCTCACCAGCACCCCATGAATAAAACTAAAATAAAAGTCCCATTGATTACCTCATACAACCTAGCCTAATTAGTTATCACCCGAAACTACCATGCCCCATGAATATATGACTTTTCTTACACATTTTACCATCACGGACAATGATCAACTATAAAAAAAATAAATATAAGGAAACATAGGATCAATCACCAAAGGCTTTCCATGGTGAGTGAAGCGTTGTCTCTTATAATGCGTGATGTTTGGCCTCGATTCTTATCGCTGCGGATTCAAGCTTCCCTTAACCCTCCAACCTATAAGTTCACAGGAAAAAAAAAAAAGGTTAAAAAAAGGAATTATAAACTAATTAAAAACTTTGGTAGTAGCATGATGTGAGAGAATGAGGTCGAAAAATCTTTGTTACCAGTTGGGTTCCTCACCAGCCGAAAAACTATCTTCAAAAAATGGACCTTCATATACGATGGAGAGAGGATTAGGAAAAAGTTCACTTGAAATTGAAAACAAATAAAAATATATCAGTCAAGACTAATTGAATTGTACCTTATCTTTATTTTTTAGCATAATAACTTCATTTTTTAATTATTTTTCGAAGCTTGTAATAATCTATTACTCCATATTATTTGCAATGCCTGTTATATGATGTAAATCAGATTGAGCAAGAAGAGAGCAGGAGTGCTTTTCTTTGAATAATATTTTTATTTTATTTTAGAAATCATTCATTATTCACTTTGTCAAATTTACAACAAAGGATAACCAAACAAGAATCACCACTTATCAGCTATCGCGTTGAGAGCTCTCCTCACAAAAAGTGCACCTATAAAATGTTTGAATTACAAAGTGAAATAATATTGAATTAAACATTTTGAAATACCCGCTAAAGATGTGGTATCATTATCTAGTTCATGTTTATCTTAGAGTTCGAAGGAAAAGGATGTGCTTTGCCACTTTTATAGTATTGTTTGTTATTTGACCTTATCTTCCTCCTCATATTTCTCCTTCATATAATCCCCACACATGGAAGCTCGATCTATATATATATATATTTGTTACCTCTCTCCCTCAAATCATCCGTTTCTAAAAATTAATCCTTCGATGACGGTTGAAGATCTCTGTCGTCCAATCCTAGACGGTCGCTATGTTGAGGACCAGAAGGGGGACACGAAGCTCAAAGACAGAGAGATAATCGCGCCTCAATGGTGTAGGAAAGCAATTGCACGGCATGGAATGTTCACCTTGCTCTTTGTTCTGGCAGCTGCCGCCGTACCAACTACCAGCCTCTCTCCATATAATGCTCTTCTGTTTCCGTTTGACCCAGAGCGTGCCGGTTGATCCTAATTTGTACCTAACGGCTTGTATGATGAACGTATTCCTCTGGCTCTCTTCATTGCAAATCAGCCTCTGGTCTTTCTTTCCATGGGCTGATTCAGAAAATGGATTTCGTCAAAAGCCCACGACCGCTACAACAAAAAGTTACTATGCCGACAAAAGTTGGCGAGGAAATTTGACCTCGCCAAATGGGTCTTTATGGCGAGGAAATCAATTTCGTCGGCAAAGAGTACACTATGTCGACGAAATTATCTTTCCTCGCCCAAAAACTAAGATTTGGCGAGGAAATGTTCATTTCCTCGCTAAAGGGCTACCATTTGGCGACGAAATTTGAATTTCCTCGCAAACAACAAAGATTGGCGACGAAATTATCTTTTCTCACCAAAAAGCTAAGATTGGCGACAAAATTATATTTACTCGTCAAAAAGCTAAGATTTGGCAATGAAATGTATATTTCCTCGCTAAAGGGTATCCATTTTGCGACGAAATTATCTTTCCTCGCCAAAAGCTAAGATTGACGACAAAATTATATTTCCTCGTCAAAAAGCTAAGATTTGGTGAGGAAATGCCAGTTTCCTCGCCAATTGTTCAGAATAGGCGAGGAAATTTTGTTTCATCGCCAAATGTTAGTATTAGGTGATGAAATATTTCCTCAAATTTTCTAGGACTATTTTGATTTTGATATACATGTGTTGTATTATCTCAATGGTAAGATATAATTAACAACTTTAGTACCTCACTAATATTATAAGAGATTATAAGCAAAATAAATTTTCACATTTT
>JAXBDA010009694.1:0-11981 GCA_036023075.1 Gaultheria prostrata
GAGAAAAAAAAAAAAAAAAAAAAAAAGGAAAACAGCCAGCAAAGAGGGGAGGAGAGAGAAAGAATAAAAAAATGGTAGGGAGTGAATAGTGCCTCCCTAAATGGGGGGTTTTTAGGGAGGCACTATTCATTTTTGTATTTTAGGGAGGGGTTTAGGGAGTTTGTTAGAGCCTAATATTGGGGTTTGACTCCCTAAAATAGGGATGAGAGCCAATTTAGGGAGTTTGTTGGGCTTGCTCTAAAGAGAAAGAAGAAATGCAGAGTAAGAGAGAGAAAGGGGAAAAGGTGGAGAGAGAGAATAGGTTCACGTTTCTGGTACGAAATGGTGACCGGTGGAGGTGTTTAGGCCGGCAGTCAATAGGAAGACGGAAGCAGTGAAAAGAAAGGAAAAAAATCTGGGTACCGAATGGGTATCACGCTGTCAAGCCTACGTGGCATCCGAACGTTGTATCCGGACCGTTTAAAAGTGCATTAGATAGGTCAGAACCTAATACCCGAACATTGCATGTGGACTGTTCAAAAGTGTATTGTACAATCCAGATCAAAATCCTCTCTCTTCCCTTTCCCGTTCCTCTCTCCATAATCCAGACCAAAACCGAAATTGATGGCTCAGATCAAGTACGGATAGCACATGGTAATGCTCGGTACTGAAAAATTGTTCGGAAAGAAGGAAGTAGGAGTAACCTTTTTTTGACGGGTAAGGGGTAAGTATGAAGCACCACGCGAATTGGAATAGCGCGTGAGTCGCAATTTCCACCACCCACTTGCCTTGTTTTAGCACACAGCATGGCAAATTGGCAAGTGGTTACTGCATGAGGTTGGTGGTCCACAATGGCAGGGAGGGAATCTCTCTGCTTTTTTTGTTTTTCGTGTTCTGAATTTTAAGTGGTTGTGGATGCTTTTGTACGCAATGAAAAATAAATTCATTTCCAAAACAAAACTCATAAATGGTGTAATTATCCAATGAATTAAGGGCGAAAAGTGATAGGTCTGGGTGCTTGAGAGCCAACTTTTCAGTTTTTCATTTTTAATTTTTTGGCTTTTTGAATTATGGTCAAAATGAGTTTTGAATTTAGGAAAAGTGTTTGGGAGAAATGTGCAGGATGCAATTGCAAGTGGAGAATGTGAGTGGAGAAGTTAAAAAGTAATTTCAAACCTTTTTTTCACTTCTGCTCTCCTTTGTGCAATTTGGAAAACATGTTTTCAAAGAATGAGTTTTAGGTTGGGTGTTCCAAACACCCAAAATAAAAAAAGTAGAAGTCAAAAATGCAAAAAATTATCTCCCAAACAGCCTCAGAGGCGGCCAATTTTGCACTCTATCTGTGGGTGTTTATAGTAAATTATTTCCTAGATTGTAAAGTCTATATTATGAAAAATTCATAATTAATACTCCATTTGTGAAAGTGTTTGGTTAAATGTGAAAAATAATTTATTTATATAAACATAGACGACATTATTTTTCCTGCAAACCATTAAACAACTAATTATAATGTTACACACTATAAATATTCGTTATATGCATATTTGAATTCACCAATTGTCATAATACCATCTTTTTTTTTATCAATATTCCTATTATTATATGATAACATAGCAACGTAGATTCAATAGGATGACAAAATAAAAATGAAAACAAAAATAAAAATCTTAGCATCACTCCACAATCCAAAAACACAATCCAGATTAGTGTCTGGTTCAGGATCCAAAATCTCTTCGCAAACATACTTAAGTGGTTGTAGGGCACCACTTAAGCTCTCACTACGTTGTTTTGGGCACAAAAATCAGGGGGGAAAGCTTAGATTTATTTAATTTTTAGTCTATGAATATTTCGCTAAAGTCTTCATCGGGTTATTTAATTTTTTGCCCCGTACGAGTTCGATGACCCAAAATTGAATCAATGAATTAGACCTAGGGATCGATGGGCATGGGAGGGTAGGGGCCGGGTGGATACCACTACTTCCATTCCCAATCTCCAAACTCATATCAATCCCTATCCCTTCCCTAATCTCCACCGGGGATTTTTTTTTAACCTTTATCCCGCCCCAATGTGGGGAAAGGGGAACCCTAAGGGGAATCGGTGATCCAAAATTTCACTCAAATTATTCAAGTGAATACCCAATAAGTTGTATTAAAATTCAAAGTTAATGACAAAAGTGGTTCCCAAAGATAATTAAACATACCAAGTCACTTAAAAGTGCTACTGCTATTCCTGTTCTTGTTCTTTTTCTTTTTCTTTTTTTTTCTTTTAGTTGAAGTTTTAGCCAACTAACACATGCAAAAAAAATTAGCCATCTTCTCCACCACTTCACCCTCTATAGTCTCTGTAAGGATCCGTATTTTTAAAATAATTTTTCCGAAAATAACATTGAGAAAATGTAAGGAAATGAAAATAGTTTAATGCGGGGCCAATGTGAGATTGAATATTGCATTTGGATGCATTTAAAACACATTAGAATATAAGGGTGCGTGTGTAATAAGCGAAGTGCTTCCCCTCTTTCTTTCTCTCACGGCCGGCCCACTCTCCCTATCCTTTCTCTACTAAATTTCTTCACTTTACTCCACAAATCTACCTCCCTCACTCCACCATTGCAAGCTCCAACCTCAAATCCATCCTTTACACGTGTTTTGAAGTCCGGGTTTGCTTTGGAAGGCATATTTTAGTTTGGAAAGCAAGAACAAGCTAGGGTTTTCATTCCTCTCACCATTGGAGCTTAATCTTTGATGTAGGGAACAAACCTCTACTCCCTCTAAGTGTATATTGTTGAAATGGTTGCCATATTCTTTGCTTGATCATGCATTTTCTTGAAATCCTTGAAATTCACTAAGAACATGGGTTTTGACCTTGTTTGACCGCGTTGATCTAATAAATTGGTTGATGAATCTTTGAATTAGTTGATGTTTTACCATTCCTCTATGTTTATTTGTGGTTTAGAATCATCAAAATTGAGTTTGGACCTTGAAATGAGCTTGGTGACAAAATCTGTCAAAATATGCCCAAAATGCCGTAGGATCGATCCAATTTTGAAGTAGATCGATCCAAAACATTATGTTCAGTTCGGGAACAAAGCGGATCCACCCCTTTGGATCGATGCAAAACCTTTTTCAGGCCTTTTTTTTTTTCCTGTTTTGGTCGCTTTTTCTGGGTTGTTCTTGATGTATTCATTCATTACACCTTACAACTTGTTGACGAGCTCATTCTTAGCCTACCCTTGCATGTTTAGCAGTTTTCTTTATTCCTGAGGTTAATGTAATCACCCATACACGCTTGACACGTGATTTTTGAACGAAATAGACTTTACGTATGTTTTGGACACATACAGGGTACTTTGATGAATAAAACGGATAATGTGACTTTGGTAAGGGTGAACGGAGCCCACAAAATCGGGGAGAGGGATGAATTCCCTATTTGAACAAGAGGATAACTTTGCAATTATGTTGTTAATGTGAAAGAGTAACTAATGACACAATAGATTGGGAACGAGACACATTTGAACACTTCTTGGATTTTTACCCTTGGTTTGATTGTTTGTGGTATCCATCGAGCATTTCATCCATGATTGTCGTTCCCATGTGCACATTTCATTCTTTAACCCTTAGCGTTAGTAGTTTCATTTCCTATTGGACTAGTGAGCTCACCCTATCATTTTCAGGTACTCAACAAGGAGCATGATGTGGATGCTTAAACTGTGTGCATGACATGAAACTTATTTAATCATGAAGTTATTTCATCATCTTATTACTTAGTAATATTTTTAAGAGATGATCATGTAACTTCTATTTTTTCAATATTTTGACAATTTGAACTATGTAATACCATTAAGTCCTTTCGATACTTATGTATCCGAGTACCCGTTGACTTTAGACACGTGGAACTTAACTTGGACCTATGTATTTGACTTTGACCGTTCAATGGGAATATATATGACTTTTGACTCATACCACGTGAAATTTATATGTATTTTGACCATTAACAACAAGAGCGTGACAGTCTCCACCAGTCTCTACCCCCAGCCACACCCCACGACCATCACCATCTACCTCTGTCCATCAGGAAAACTAAATCCCTAAGCCAACAGTAAACGTGAATTTCTAGGAATCAGAATAAACCCAAAATACTAAAAAAAAATAAAAATTGCATGTTGGGAAAAAAAAACTTATAAATTGTAATATAATATACCTAACGGGGATGCGGGGAGGGGCAGGGATCAGGGAGGGAACTGACTATACCATCCTTTACCCAATTCCAAATTATTTTTAAAAAAAATCCCCATATGCTACCCGATCCCTGAAAAATTCCCAGAATCTACCCGTTCGGAAAGGGGATGGGTTGGATCGGGACGGGACGGGTCGGGTCGGTTGAGATAGCCATCCATAATTAGGCTCTTACCAATAACCGATTGAGGTGATCTTCTGGAGGGTCTCTTAGAGAAATGTTTTTTTCATTTTTATTTATTTATCTTAATTTGGGAGATAAAGGACCTAAATAATTATGACAAAAGATTTGAAAAAATAAGTCATGATCACACCAGAATATAGCAATCCAAATGAAGTAAAACTTATTTTTGAGTTACCATCTGCATGTACAAAACGAGTTAAAAGATGTAGTTTTGGGCGTCCTAGAACCTCGTAATGCGATTGTGTATTATAGGATCCCCAATCCCTTCTAGTAGTCTTCATAACATTTTCTGATTTTATTTATTTTTGGAAAATCCTAAGGGTACACCATTTGTGCACCCCAAATATGCACCATTAGAAGTGGCAAATGAAGAAAAACCTAATATGGAGCTCAACCAAAAAATAAATATTAAAATAAATACTAAAATAAATGCTACATCATGTCCATCACTCATCAGTGTCACTTTAGTAACATGCGAATACACGAATTACAGATTTTGATGTCATTTCTTACTTTTTGTCAAAATTCTTGCTAATCTCCCTTAAATGGATGGAGGATTATGTACATATAATGACAAATTAATTTGGATATTAATACATGTTTCACGGATATTAATACATCGGATATCTATGTACTTCCTACTTATTATTCTCTACTTATTAGGTGGAGGTTAGCATTTATAATCCAAAAATATAAAATACATATATAAAAAATTAAAAAATGTAGCTGCCAAAACACTCTTAAATTACTCGTGACATGTATGGTACTATTATGGTAATACTCGTGATTCTACATCAGTTGAATTCATCCATTCTCTGTAAAAATCAAGGAGGAATTTTTCACTGCAGAGCAGGTATTGCTAATGTGGTACCTACTTGCGTATAGTCGGTGGTCAAAAAATGTAACGGATGGACCGAATTAAAATACCCTTTTTCTTTTCCTTTTTTGAATCCATCCGAACATCTGTCATATTTTTGGATGTCTGGAAACAACGGGCATCATAAGGTACCCGCTCAGAATTGAATATTTTTTCCAAAAAGCCTCTATCCAATCCTTTTCTATGCGACTATGCTTGGTTGCATTAATATGTGGACCAGGTTTATCTCATTCACGCAACGCAAAGGCGCGTGGAGTTGCTACCCAAAAATAGAGCCGTCAAATCATACCGACAATTTGACGGTTTGTGGACCCCAGTTTCACATCGAAAATACTGCTTACTTCCCCGAGTTTTAACAGTCGATCGGGGCGGCCCAATAAAATCATCCCAGCCGTCAATTTAGAGCATCCCAACAGTCTCAGTAAATTTTGAGCTAAAAATAGTAGTGAACAGTGCATATTTTTCACTTTACCTACTCACATCTCTTTCAAAACTCCAACAATTCTCTCTATTATTAAAAAGAGAGAGACAGAGAGAGGAAAAAAAAGGTAGTGAACAGTAAGAGCAAGCCCAGCAGATGACTCAAATCCCTCCCTATCCCTATTTTAGGGAGTCAAACCCCAAAACTAAGCTCCAACAGACTACCTAAATCCCTCCCTAAAATACTCTGATGAACAGTAGCTCCCTAAATACCCCTCTGTTTAGGGAGCCACTATTCACTCTCTACCCATTTTTTAATCTTTTTTTCTTTTCTTTCTCTCTCCTCTCTTTCCTCTTTATGTGTATAATATATATTATATGTATTAGTTTATATTATTTAATTGGTATAGAGAAAGTAATAGAGAGGACTGTTGGAGTGTTGAAAGAGATGTGAGTAAATAAAACACTATTCACTACTTTTTGTAGAGAAAAATTTAGGGAGTTTGCTGGGCTTGCTCTAACTCCCTAAATGAGGAGGGATTTAGGGAGGTACTGTTCATCCAAGTAGAATAGAGAGCTTTTTATTGAGGCTGTTGGGGGATTGATTTGACACTTTCCTCCCTATTATGGCTAAAATTCCTCTTTAGGGAGCCTTGTTGGGGCTGCCCTTAGAATACTGGAATTAGCTACTGTACCTCGCGCGCACTTGCCTGATTTGGCAAATAAACATAAACATATTTTTTGGTTTATTTATTTTGTGTTTATTCAATTTTTTTTCTCAAATGTTAGTTTTGCATCAAATTTTTATAGTTTATTAGTTCCTCTCGATGAGACGAATCTAAAGAGTATAAAATTATAGTCAAAACTATTTTTTTTTTAATAAAGCAAAAAACACGTGGTTTATTGGTTTAATTTTGGGTTTATTCAAAAAATAATTAATTTTCACTATAATTTCATATTTGTTAGATTCGTCTCGTCGAAAAAAACCAATAAACCACAAAAAATTGATGCAAAACTAATAAATGCAATTTTTTTTTTGAATAAAGACAAAATGAATAAACCGAAAAACCAGTTTTTAGTTTATTTGCCAAATGAAAATGAGGCCAGCTTGGATTAACAATGATACAAATATAACAAAAGTCTCCAAGACTCCAACACACTCACATGGTGTGTGAAACCCACACACACTTGAGTGTGAAGTGTGTGAATCATATGAGTGTATTGGAGACATGTTGGAGCTAGTTGTTGTTGTTGTTGTTGTTGTACTTTTATCATTTTTGAGCTTGGATACCTATTTTCCTACTGATATAGGTTGTTACCAATCGGGTACCGTTTCGGATTTAGCGGTATTATCATTACACATAATTATAAATCAAATAATTTATCCCTCATCATCCATGATCCAACTAATCATAACATACACTTTTACTATATACTCCTTCCATCCCAAAAAAAAAAGTCCGAAAATACTATTCACATTTATCATAAAATTGTCTATATTCTTTATTTACAATCTCACTTAGTTTTATTGAAAAAAAATTAAAATTAAAATGATAAATGATCAAATATAAGATTTTTTTTTAAATGTGTGAATAGTATTTTTGGACATATTTTTAGGGACGGAATTTCCTTTTGCAGAGTAGTTATAGAGGGAAAAGAACCAACACAACCATTTTAAAGCAAAGGTCTTGTTATTGAAAGCCTAGTGCCATGTTCGGTTTGGGGGTTTTGAGACCCGGTCTCAACTTTTTAGTATGGGTCACTCAAAGCCCGTCAATGTCAGTCCCTTTCTTTTCTCTCCCATTTATATTTTTTGGAGCACTACTCTAGTCCATGCATTGTGCGAGATGGGTCCGTGGAGCCCACTTCGAAGACCCACACAAATGATCTAAGCTGTTCATTACTTTTTAAATAATTATTTTGAGTAACTCCTAAAAAATCAGCTCATTAGAAAAATTATAAGTGGTTGATCAATCTTCTAATTATTCATTCACAAATTAGGATCCTGATTTTGACAAAAGTTTGAAAGAAAGTTAGACAATAGGATGAAGTACTTAAAGTTGTCGATTGACCTGAATTTTTTTCTGGATGACTCAAAGAATAATTTTAGAACTAATGGACAACTTGGATTATTTGTGTGGGCGTTCGAAGTGTGTCCCACAGACCCATTTCGCACAATGTATGGACTAGAGTAGTGTTCCAAAAAATATAGATGGGAGAGAAAAGGAAGGGACTGACATTGAGGGGGCTTAAGGGACCCACACGAAAAAGTTGAGATTCAAAATCCCAAACCGAACATGGTTTAGTAAACTCACAATAAGTACGCAAAAAAACATGCATTCCAATGCACCTTTTATACTTTTCAATAGTGCAATTCAGAGAATGGATGAATTCAACTGATGTAGAATCACTAGTGCTCTAATCAGGGGTGGAGCCATGATTTTTGATAAGTGAGATCAAAATTTATAGGGCAAATTTCAGTAACCTCCCCTGAGGTTTCTGACACAAACAGAAACCTCCCCTCGGGTTTTCTGAAATATCAGTGGCCTCCCTTGCTTTTGGGTTTGTGTAAAGAGGACCCCCCTCTCGCCAAAAACACGCACACGGCGTTAACAACCACGTTAACTGGTAATGAATATACCATAATGCCCTTTGGTATATAAACTAACACTTAGGGTTTTTTTCTTCTCTCATTCCAGGTATAGAGAAACGTAGAAAGAGAGAGAGAGAGAGACGAAGAAGATGAAGGGACAGAAGGGTGCCATGATCACGTGAAAGAATGGCGATCACGTAGAGAGGACAGAGATCACACTTTGTACTCCAAAACGGGAAGATCTGGGCTCATTTGTGCAGAAGAGTACTGCGGGGTAGAAGGAAACTTAGTTCAATCGTTGACCCATTGTAAATCGCTGCGTGTTCAAGTAAAAGAGGTCAGTTTATCAACTGTAAATCCTTTATATGAGTCATTGCAAGACGTTTTTCTGATTTTTTTTTTTTCGTTTTTTGCTTTAAATTCAATTTTTGGGTTTACAGAATTTGGGGGTTTTGTAATTTGCGGTTGAGATGGGTTGTTAATCAAAGTTTTGCGTCTATCTATCCTAAATACGGTTTATGTGCTTGCTTTTCTGATTTTTTTTGTTGTTTTGCATTATTCAGATTTTTGGGTTTGCAGAATTGGGGGGAATTGTTGTATAGGGCACATTTGGCTCACTTTTTTGTTGCCTTATAGTTTAAAGCTCTCTTTTGTATAGCCCTACATTTTTTACTTAATCTGGTACTATATTGTCAATGTGTTTTTAACCCTGATTAAGAACCCAAAACAGAGATCTTGTCAATGAGGTTGTGTTTGGTTCAATTGTTCATGAACCCTCATTAAGGGAACTCAAAAGAGATATCTTGTCAATCAGGTTGTGTTTGGTTTATAGACATGTGAAAGGGGCAAAATATCATAAACTGCAAGATTTTTTTTTTATGACAATAATTCCAACTAATCCACCCAGTCACTTCGTGCAAAGACTTCATTTTCTTTTTTTGAATATCAAAAAAATTGTGGAATATCACTGTTAGAATTTGGGTTGCTAATCCGATTTTTATGATTTCTTTTTTTGAGTTACATGTGAAGTTAGGGTTTTTATGATTCTTTTTTCTTTTAAGTTAAATGTGAAGTTAAGGATTGAGAATACCAGGTTTTGGTTTTTTTTTGTTACAAATACATAGATACATGTGGTTGTATGTACAGTAATGCATGAATTTTTTCTTTTTCTCCTTTCAGCCATGCCTCCTGCATTTTTTGATCTGTTCATCCATCATAAGGGAAAAGTTGGTAGGATACCTAACGTTGATCCTGAAAGGTATTCCTACTTATTAATGTTTACAAGTGTGTACTTGTGTTGCCAAAAAAAATAGGGAAATCAAGTGGGTACCTCACAGACACAACCTTCTCAATGTGTCACCCAAAGCCAACCATCAAACTGGTCTCTGTTCTAAGTAAGTAAAATCTGTTTTTTTTGCTGGTTATGCTTTTAATCTTATAGTTAAATATAACACTCAGTCCTAAAGTAGCACCTAATCTTGACATGCAGATGATGATGGAGCTTGGGGATTTTTTTGCTGAGCTGAATGGACATATTCAAGATCACTTTTTGTATATGGTAGTATAGGGCTGAAATTAAGGCTAACTTTTGCAAATGGATACATAGAGCAATGTGTTAATTATTGTATAGGGCAGATTAGACTCCCTTTTTGTTGCCTTATACTGTAAAGCTCTGTTTTGTATAGCCCTCCTTTGACTTAATCTGGTATGTAACTTAATATGGTACGTAATATGCAGAGTATTGTTGACTAGTATTTGGATGAATGGTGAGAAAAAACTCGAATTGTTGACTGCTATTTGGATGAATGGGATTGATTGCTAATACGGCATTTGATTAACTATTGTAATGTCATTACATACTTTGAATTGCATTACATATATTCATTTGTTAGGATAAGGAAAAAAACACATCCAGATATTGATGAGGCAAATGACCATCATCAACTTTGAGTTGCATTACATTGTTGGACACTTGTTAGTTAACAAAATTTTTTACTTTATATGCAAAATGTTTCTCCTTTATAAAAACTAATGGAATGAGGATTGTTGAGACTGGGACTTATCTTTTCTACTGAGATGTGTTTGAGTTTTTTTTTGCTTCATATCCCGGTGTCAGATGGACAATAAGGAGAGTTGGTTTGTGTATATAGCAAAAGAGAGTAAAGGGTGAGGGTAATATAGGTAGATTAGAATTTCGTGGACAATGACATCATCACAAACCGTCAACTTCCCAACTTCTGTTAAGGGAGGGGGGGTCTTCTTTACACAAACCCAAAAGCAAGGGAGGCCACTGATATTTCAGAAACCTGAGGGGAGGTTTTTGTTTGTGTCAGAAACCTCAGGGGAGGTTACTGAAATTTGCCCAAATTTATACTATGTGCGATTCACTATTCCGATTTGCTGGAAATAAACAACTAGATTTACAAGTTAAACAAAAAGTAGACATATATTAATAACAATGTAGTTTTGATTTACAATTGACTCTGACGACTTTTCGTAATTTAGAAATGATGCATGATAGCCTCATTTGTAATTGTGTCAAAAATATATTTCTCTATTTTGCCCCCTTATTTTTCTAAGTACTAAACCTCTTAAATAGGTTGGGCAAATAAGCAGGTGTAAAGTGGGGTAAAAAACTCAAAATAGCAAAATTTTGAGTAAAACTATAAGTATCCCTATAGAAATTTGAAAATCAGTGAGATCAACTAACCCCAATTGTCTCTTGCTCCCTCGGCTCTAATGGTTCTCATGCGAATCCAACTAATATTTTCTCTCTTTTTTATGTTTTAGTTTAAAAGTGAAAGAATTCACACAACATTCACAGAATTCCTCACTCAAAATGAGATATGTCCCAACATAGGGGAATGACCTCCAGAAAATTTGAAAAGTTTTGTAAGAAATATAGAATTACCTCATAAATTTTTTAACGTGTTTCATTCATTCTCTATTTACTGGATATCCATTTTAAAATGATATCGTCTCACTCCATTTGTTTCCAAGTAATATAACAATTTCAATTCCCCTTATAATAACTTTTTGCGGTATTTTTGGAGGTGAAAATATTAAATATCAATCTTTTTATCTTCTTCTTTGTTTCCAACAAGAGAATGGTACATTATAATTAAAAATCCAGCCCATTGTTCTCTAATTTTTAACAAGCCCCTCAATGTTTCCATTTTCGATTATTGTCCTCAATAGACACCCATAATTAAGTACGGAGCATATGTAGTAGAGTTTATGATACAACAACTAGCGAGGGAGGAAAAAACCTACCCTAAACAATAACATTTCAGAATATTCATGACCTATAAGTCTATAACCCTGCAAATTTTGATAATAGAAACACCTAAGTTATTCAAAATTCTAAAAATATCCGAAGATTGCTTGCGACCTAGCGTTGTTGTAATTAGCGTCACCCCAAGCGTAGGGCTAGGTCGTTGATAGCATAGTAACCCGGCAAGACTGGGGTCGATTTCCACAGGGACCGAATGTTACCAACATGAGATTTGACTTGCAATGGAATTTGGCGTTAAGACGGCCAACTTTTAAGTGGATTTGTTTGGTGATTTCTCTCTTTACCTCCTTACTTAAAGAAAATGGGTTTTGATTAGAAATTAAACGGGGGTTTGGTTAGGGGTTTAATCTACCCATGACTTAGTTCATTCGTGGTTTCTCAACGATAACTCAAGTGAGAGT
>JAXBDA010009695.1:0-11980 GCA_036023075.1 Gaultheria prostrata
TTGTCAATGAAGAGTTGTATGAACTAAAATCATATCAAAGCCAAAATAATTGACTTGTTTGGGCTTTATAAAATTTTACTTCTTGACAATTATAATAAAAATATTTCTTTTATTTTTTTCCAATTGCTTATTGAAACTTAAAGTGATACAGTAAAAATTAGACCCGAAAAAATTAATCTCTCAAATTGTTGCAGTGGCAACCAAGCACGACATGACCTTTAATTTGACAGCGAAAGAAAGTTGGACATGGAAAATGTGGGTCTCTTGGTCTTGAAAAAAAATAATCCAAATTTTCAGATTTTTCATTGACAACATATTTTCTTGTGTTGTAATTGACATTTTATAAGTGGATGTGCAAAAAGGATCAAGCCTAGAGTCTTTAATCTAGCAAACAGATGTAAATTCAATGTCACAAATTTAAATTATGCTCTTTACTGTATGTTTGCACTAGACCTAGTTTGGTTACTTGGCTTCTTTCTTTTTCATCTTTATTCAATTTTTTTTTCATTTGATAATTCCGGATCAAACTTTTGTAGATTATTGGTTCGTCTCAACGAGAGGAATCAACAAATTAAACAATTACAATCCAAAGTCAATTTTTTTTTATTAAAGACAAAAATAAGACAATAACAATTTTTTTGTCTTATTTTTTTTGTCTTTAATCGATTGTTTTTTAATTTGAATAATATTTTTTATTTTTTCCACTGGTCTCATCAAGACGAACCAATAATCCCCAGAAATTTGACACAGAACTAACAAATGCGAAAACAAATTTAAATAAAGACAAAAAAAAAAAGCCGTTATGCCAAACCCGGGTTCATCTATGTTTTTTAAATTGGTTTTTTGTATTTTTGAAACCTTAAATTATGTGAGGGTAATATAGGTTTTAAAGAAGTTTAGGCACATGACATCATCTTTCCATCCATTTTCCAACTGCTGTTTAATGGTAGGGGGGTCTTTTTTGTTGTGTCAGAAAAGGAGGGGAGGGCAGTGTCATTGCAGAAACCTCAGGGGAGGTATTTGTTTGTGTCAGAAACCTCAGGGGAGGTTACTGAAATTTGCCCTTTTTTTTTTTTTTTGGTAGAGTAAAGAAATACGAAATTAATTCAATGGTGGAAGACGCAATTTCCTCCTGATGTAGCAAATTCAACACAAAAGCCAATGAATTTGAGGTTGATCAGAAGAAGACAGCCAAAATATTGATTGATTGAACTAGTAGTAAAAGAGCCAAAATCCTCTAGCAGTTGTGATGGAGAAAGAGCTTACCCGGCCGCCGTATAGCAATTAACCTCGAGACAAAAGGAGCTTGAACCGGACTGGATCTCCTCGCTTAATCCATCGAATACAACCATGATTGAGATGCATAATAAGCACATATACCAAAATCCCCATGATACCAAAATCCCAAAGGGATCTCTCGTAATAAAAGCCGTGGATTTTGGAGAGAGAGACCTATGATACCAAAAAGGGTTGATAGAGTACCGGAAGAGTTTCCCGAAAACGTACACGAAAGAAAGAAAAAATAACGGTTCAAATTTACAAAAAATAGAATTTGAACCGTTCATTTATGTTTTTTAAATGTTTTTGGGAAACTTTTCCTGTTTGATAACCTTTTTGGATATAAAATCCCAAAGCGATCTCTCTTAACTCTCTTAGTAAAGGCCTTGGATTTTGTATCATTGCCCCAGTTTTCCACTTGATAAAATCAACCAAGTGGGAAGAAAATTTGATAAAATCTCATATTTTTTAGTGTAAAAATCTGAGATTTTATCAAACTTTTTTCCTCACTTGATAAAATCTAGTACTGATTTTGATAAAATCAAATGGGAAACTAGGCCTTTTTAGTTTTATATTGGGTAATAATTTTCTCCTAGAATCAGCGGTAGAGGTGACATAGTGCCGAGAGCGCATCTCATTCGTCCAAAAGTATTTGGAACTCCAAAAGTGTTTTGAACGAGCCTAGATTTTTAAGAGAGAAATAGAGAGATGGGGAAGGGTTGGAGAAATATGAGCCGTCCAAAACACTTTTGTATGACTGAGATGCCCGCTGGACACCACGTTACTCGTACCTGGTCGACATGCCCGGTCAAAAACGGGTAGACAGAGAGGAATGGGTGAATCTTATTTTTCGATGCATTTCGACGTTTTCGGTGTTAATGGATCTCCCTCTAAGGTGTTTTTCCCTAGATGTCGGTCGCATTGAGGGGATTCTTTGTCTCCGTATTTGTTTATTCTGGTCAGTCAGATCTTTTCGGCAAATTTGTGTATATTTGGGAACGCCAACATTTGCAGAGGGGTGGCGGTTGGTCCTCATTCTCCTCCTATCTCGCTTTTGATATTTGCAGATGACTGTTTTTTCTTCCTCAATTATGATTTGGTTGAATCCTGGTGTTTAAAAGGAATCATTGATGATTACTATGCTTTTGCGGGGCAGAGAATCAATGTTAATAAGTCAGAAATTTTTGTTAGTCCTAACTTGACCATGGACGGGAGAGAGAATTTGAGGAAGATTTTTGGTATTAAAATTGTCGATAAGCCAAGTATCTATTAATTAGGAGCCGATCGATATTGATTGTACTAGGAAGAAGGGTGAGCTATTTCAGCGTATTCTGGATCGCTTCAAGTTTAGACTTGCCAATTGGCATACTCCCTGTCTAAATTTTGCTAGCCGACTGGTTCTTGTTAAACATACGCTGTCGTGCATTCCGGTCTATATTGTTTTCTGTGTTTAAAGCCCCTGGTTATTTTGTGAGAAAAGTGCGGAGTATTATGATCAGGTTTCTTTGGGGAAAAGGGGATGAGAGTGGGTTTGTTGGAACAAATGGTCGGAGCTATGTAAGCCTATGCGTGTTGGTGGGCTGGGGATTAGAGACCTTGGGTGTTTTCTCATGTGGTAGAGCTCTTGGATGCCTCATACTGCATCTCGGGATCGAGTTTCATTCTCCTTTCCCCCATATAATAGATTAGGAATGCCGAATGACAAAAAAAAAAATCCCGTGTTGTTAGCCAAGCAAGCTTGGAGGATGCTTTCAGATCCTAATTCTCTCCTTGCTAAAGTGCTATTGGGTAAGTATTGTTGGAATAGTAGTTTTTTAGAATGTAGTCCGAAGTCAGGGTGTTCGTGGGGGTGGAGGATCATTTTGTGGGGGAGGGATCTGTCAAGGAGAGGTTTGGCTTGGAAAGTGGGAGATGGTGAAAGGGTCGGACACGGGGTGCCTGCTTTGCAGGCCTTGCACAGTACATGTTGTGCAGTCAAAACGTTGCCGTTCTGGCAGGCTTTCCAAAGGCTTCACAAAATGTTGTCTTGTAGAACCCATTTTTGGGTCCCACACAAATAATATAAAGTATTAAATAATTTTAAAATATTTATTGAAGTGGTCTTGGAGAAATTCAGACCTATCAGATATTTTTACGTAATTGAACTAATCCGTTCGATTTTCATTCAGAATCCAGGGCCCTATAATACGAAAGAATCTTCAAGAAAATTTAAACAATTATGCGCTTGGTAACCCATTAATCTGAACCGCAGGTGTCGTAGGGCTCTTTGAGAAGAGTATTTAGTACAAAAATTATCGATCGATGTTCTATGAAGAGTGCTATTGGAGGCATTCGTCTGATGGGAGATATTCTATTAGGACGGGGTATTTTGTGTCAGTCTCTAATACAATTTGGTGGTGTGGTGGATGATGGGAGGCTTCTTGTTTGGAAGAAAATATGGGGTTTGAATCTTCCTCCTAAGTTAGCCTTATTTTTATGGAAGGTTATTCATAGGATTTTGCCTGTTAAAAGGGGCTCTCTTTAGGGGGAATCTGATAGCTGATGGAGTTTGTGTGGGGAGGATTGGGAAACTGTGGAACATATATTTATTTTTTGGTTGTTGCAATGTGCATAGGATGTGGTGAGCGTCGAGATTGGGTTTTGATTTTTTGATAGGGAATGCGGTTGGTTTTGAGGAGTGGTTCGTGGATTGGTTGAGCAATGCTCCAGATGATTTTGCTATTTTAGAGTCTATGTGTGTTATGGACCATTTCGTGTGGAGAAGGTAATCGCGAGTTCGATATTTATGACGGAGGCTATTGCAGTTCTGAATGCGTTGGAAGCGGCTGGAAGGAGTAATTGGCGACATGTGGAAGTTTTCACTGACCGTCTCCTTGTGGTGAATGGACTGGTTGCAATTGAAGGAGTGGATGTTTTTGTTAAACCCGTTTTATTAGATATTTTTTATTTGGCTAAGTTTTTTGACTTTGTATATTAAAAGCTCCAAGACAAGAGGTCAAGGCTGCTCATGCCTTGGCCAAGGCGTTGTATGATAATTTGATGTTTCTATAATATATGCTTATGTTTCTTGTTGCTTAAATTCAAAATCTTCTTTCCATTCCAAATTAAATTTACTCGAGCAATTGAATTGTTTCTATAATAACCAATGATATTAAGACCATTCCTTCCATAGTTGTTTTTCTAATGCTTCGAAAAAAAACAAATATTTACTCGAGCAATTGAATGTCTATGGGAATTTCAGGAAGCAAATCAACCCAATGAGGGAGTGGTGCCGGTGCGTGAGGTTGGGTCTGATGGTCTTTGGATGCGCCCTAGTAGTGGTTTCTTCAAGATCAATGTGGATGGGGCGTGGAAGAAGGAATCTATGAGTGGGGCATATGGGTTAGTCGTCTGGAATGGTGGTGGGGATTTCGTCGCTGCTGCAAATGGTTCTTTACCGTGGTGCGCTAGCTCTTCTATTGCCGAGGCTATGGCGGTCCGGAGGGGTCTACAATTGGGCATGCGACTGGGATTGAATGGTGTGATTGTGGGAGGGGATTCATAAGCAATCATGGTCAACAACCAAATGGAGGTCAGACAAGATATGATAACTATTATTAGAGATATACAGCTTTTGTCGAGAAGTTTTCATTCTTGTGTCTTTTCCTTTGTTCGTAGAGCTGCCAATAATGTTGCTCATACTTTGGCTTGTCACGGTTTATTTGGGATGGGGTATGGTCATTGGACCGAGTCCCCCCTGTTTGGCTTCTTCATTCCCTATCAAGGGATGGAGTGTCCTCTTGATGTACTGATTCTTTGATTATTAATACCATCTGTTATCGTTTTGGAAAAAAAAAAGTGGCACCATTTCTGAGTTGTAGCTCAAAGGCCATGTTTCTTCTTCATTTATTTTTCAATTTATTTGTTGACCAATTCATGCATACTTTTGTACCATGTGTACTTCATCGAAGCATGCACACTTTCTCTAAAATTAGAACATTTTCTTTCTTTTGAGTGCATGCACATTTCTATCATATATTTCCAGGGGTCATGAAAATTATTCATCAAAGAAAAACACAAACTCAAAAGTCCTAAATAAATAATTAAACTCATTAGAAACAATTCATAAATGCCTAAATGCATCACACATGTCATTTAATAGGGCTACTCTATAGTTAGTTCTTACAATTAGACAGAGTTCTAAGACTTGGAATTAATTAATACTAACAAGGAAATAGTACAAGACACTGCCCGTATAGGTCAGCTAAAAAAAAATACTTAGAATTAATTCAAGATCAGCTAACCTAAAATCTGATAATGCCTGCATCTCCAATCTTCACCATTTTTTTCTACTCAAGTCCAAAATTTGAGTAAAAACGCTAAAAACCCATCTCTAATGGCCTACCCATTTTGAGTTGCATGGCACAAATGTTAGGACTTGCAAAGCTGTTGTAAGTTCAACTTCTGAGGTTGTTGAAGATAATTCATCACAGGTAACATAAGTTTCCTTAACTTCATCAATAACAATTGTAAATAACTTTTCTTAACTGCCTGTTGCTTTTTGTATTGCATGCAAGTAGGGCACATTCAGTTGTAATGAAGCTGGAAGAGGTAATGGTGGAAGGGGTAATGGTGGAAAGGCAGTTGCGAGGGGAGGGAGTGCACTGGTTTCATCACAGGTGACCTATTAAGTTGTTGACATAAACTTTCTTCAAATTTTGCAATCATAACTATAAAAATCTCTTTTTTTTTTCCTGCAGACAAGTAGAGGAAGAGGTAATGGTGGAAAGGCAGTAGCAAGGGGAGGGACTGCACTGGCAAGAGGAGGGACTGGCAACTACTACAAGGGGAGTGGGAAGAATAGGGACAAGAGAGGGGCAGTACCAGATAGGCAGATACAATTACTACAAGGGGAGTGGCAAGAGGAGAGAGGACAAGAGGGACAAGAGGAGGGTGATGAAAGTTAAACTTGATTAAGCAAGAGTGAAATAAGTTCAACAGGCAAGTGGAAGAGATTTGGTCAAGATAAGATTTGGATAATTGGGAGAAGAAAAACGTGGAGTACTGTTCCCTATCAGGCCAATACTTACGTATATGATTTTGTGAGATTTTCAATAAATGAGAGTTTATCTCATATTTATCTTATTGTATTGTTTAGCCTATAAATTGGTTTGTAAGTTGATTGTGTAAAGTGTGCAAGAAATTAGAGTGAGTGTGTGAGGAAGAGAGTGAAATCTGTTTGTAATTTGTACGAGTGCTTGAATGACAATACATATATCTATAATTTTGTGTGTACAAATCTGTGCCTAGCCTCCTCTGTTTCTTGCACCAACAGTGGTATCAGAGCCAATCGGTCTGAAAATAGTCCAAATTGGTGAAAGAAATATTTTTCATTCACGGCTGATTTTGTCAAAGTGAACGAAAATATTTTTGAGAGTTGAAGATTGGAACTCGACCATACGAGTTTCATTGGCGCCGACAGCGAACACTGTCCGAAATCGAAGTCTACAAAAATCAATTTTTTTGATTCGAGAAGTGGACTTGGCTTGACGAGTTCAGTGGTGAAATTCCGCCTACGAGATGATCACGGAGCTGTTCACAAGTGCTGCTCCAAGCCACCGGCCCACCGCCAATTGTTTCTCCAGCCCCAGTGAAAATCGAACCATCTGTTCGACATCACCTGCTAAATCAAGTCCGGGAGCCGACGCCACATACGCTGCGAAATCCAGCAAACAGTGAAGGATTTCTCTTTGTTTCACTCACAGTCCTGGCGAGAAAAACAAAAGCAAAAAGCCTTGTTTTTTTTCTGTGTGAAATTGAAAGCTTTGTGTCGAAAAAAGAAAAGGCAGTCTGATATCTTTCATTTACTCCATCCAACCGTCCACCAAGGGGTTGGTTGTTTCTTCTGCTTTGTTTACATCGACAAATTGAAGAAGGAGCAGAGGAGTATTAAAGACAAGTGGGCCCATTCAATTTTCTCTACAGCCGTGACTTTGAATTTCAAAGTTTCTGGATGCAGTTTTTGTTTAATACTCAATAAAGGGCGTGATTATTGATCTACACAAGTGGGACTTGATTTTATTTCAAGTGGGGTCGTGTGCCATTTAATTTTTTCGAGAGCAGATTTTTTTATTAAAAATCAGATGGCCAAAGAAACCGATTTCTTTTTGCTACCACGTTTGGGCAAGGAGAAATATGAGAATTGGAGCATCCAGATGCAAGTGCTCTTGCAGTCGCAGGAGCTATGGGAATCGGTAGATCAAGGCTACCAGGAGTATTCAAAAGAAGAGGAAGCGAAGCTTTCTGATGCCCAGAAGGTGACTCTCAAAGAGTCGAGAAAGAAGGACCGACGGCGTTGCTGTTAATTTATCAAGGGGTTGAAGAAAATAATTTTGAAAAGATTTCAGCTGCAGCCAGTTCCAAAGAAGCTTGGGACATTCTTCCAAATGCGAATCGAGGAATTGAGAAGACGATACGAGTTCGACTCCAACTACTAAGGGAGGAGTTTGAAGGGTTGAAGATGGAGGATGATGAGGCGATATCATCCTATTTCACAAAGACATTGATGATGAACCAGATGAGACGCTATGGTGAGAAGCTAGATGATGTTCGAGTGATGGAGAAGATACTTCGATCACTAAGTTCGAAGTTCGATAATGTTGTTGTTGCAGTTGAGGAATCCAAAGACCTCAACAACATGACGGTTGATGAGTTGATGGCCACGCTAGAAATCCACTAGCAGAGGATCAACAAGAGGTTGTCCTCGACAGGGCAAGACTCAAGAGCAGGCCCTGCAAGCGAAGAAGACATTCAGGAGGAATGGCGAAGAGGGGGGAACTTCGCAGACAGCTCGGGGAAGAGGTCGTGGACGTGGTCAAGCACGAGGCAGAGGTGGTACAGGTCCTACAAGAGGGGGGAGAGGACCAGAGGGGTATGTCCAGAGGGGTAGAGGACAAAGAGGATGAGGAATTGATAAGAGCCAGGTGCAGTGTTACAAGTGCAATGAATACGGCCACTACAATAGGGAGTGCACTACAGACGTGCAGTGCTATGCTTGCGGTAAGGATGGCCACTATAGTTATGATTGCTCGGGGGACTCCTATGAAGAAGTTAATGAACAAGCCAACATAGCGGAAGAGGTTGAAGCTGTGCTGCTTCAAATGGATGCATGTATTGCAACAAATGACAATACATGTGTGCTGTGAGGAAATCAAGTTTAAGGGGGGATGAAGAAAGTTAAACTTGATTAAACAAAAGTGAAATAAGTTCAACAGGCAAGTGGAAGAGATTTGGTCAAGATAAGATTTGGATAATTAGGAGAAGAAAAACGTGGAGTACTGTTCCCTATCAGGCCAAGACTTACGTATACGATTTTGTGAGATTTTCAATAAATGAGAGTTTATCTCATATTTGTCTTATTGTATTGTTTAGCCTATAAATTGGTTTGTAAGTTGATTGTGTAAAGTGTGCAAGAAATTAGAGTGAGTGTGTGAGGAAGAGAGAGTGAAATCTGTTTGTAATTTGTACGAGTGCTTGAATGACAATACATATATCTATAATTTTGTGTGTACAAATCTATGCCTAGCCTCCTCTGTTTCTTGCACCAACAGAGGGGCAGTAGGACGGAGGGGAGCATTTAGAAATGTCAATTCTATGTCATGGAGGACTATGAGAGGGTGGAAGATCGCAAAAACTGGGGATGGTGTATTCTCATCTCAAGTTAGCAATAGTGGAACATCTAAGGGCTCATCTCTGGTTACTAATACTAGAATGCCTAAGTGATCAACCCAGTAATCATTCCAACGACGTTAGTAATACTTTTGTGCCACTTGGGAAATCAGTGAAGCAGGTTTTTGAGTAAATTTTTTGTCCTGCTGGAGATAAACAAGGTTATCGCAATAATGATTTAGGGTAATGGATGACTGCAATGACTTATGGTATCTGTTAGGTATTTGTGGCCTTGAAACTGTTTGTGGCTTTTTAACTGTTAGGTAATGACTTAGGTTAACTTTTTGCGGCCATGCAACTTATGGTAAGTGTTAATTTGTCCTTTGACAATAATGACTTCTTGTAATGGATGGCAGTAAGATTTAGGGTTTGTGGCCATGACTTGCTTATCGTGACAGCAGGTTTCAGTTGCTTCTGTTTATGCTTGGCTGGTTGTGATGTGTTGCCACTGCTAATTCTGCTTATTTGTAACTGGTTCTTTTTCCGTTGGTGCAACACATCACAACCAATTTTTAGCCAGTTCTTTTTCTTTTCCTTTTCTTTCCTGCTAATCATGCAAATTCTGGAGAATAATGAGTTTGCATTATCACTTGGCAGTTTTTCCCAGTAATGACTTTTGGTCATAATGAGATTGCATTACCATTTTTTCCTGTAAACTTGATGCACGACCCTTTCCTAATCGAATTGGTAATGCCTTTGTACCTAATGGATTACTTCAACCAAACAAGTGACATCAAAGGCAGGCCAAAGCAATTACAACATAACAAGTTCAATACACAACTCATACACAAAGTAGGGCCATTTGCATAAGATAAGGGATTACTGCAGTTCATTAGCATTTTCCCAATGGATTCAGGCATTACCACTTGGGAGTTACAAAAAGGGTAACCATAATTCATGTACATGTTAGAATTACAAAAAGATACCACCTTCTCCAAACCGCTAAACAAAATACATAAGTTTAAAAAGATTAAAAAGGCATTAAACTAAGGTAATGCAAGCATCTTGCTCTTCCACATCCCTTTACCACCCAAAAACACAATCCCTATGCAAACCAAAACCACCACCATTGCAGTCAACACCACCATCTTCAATTTGGCTAGCTTAACCACATCTTGCATTGCTTTGTTCCTCTTCACCAAAACGTCATTCCTAGCTGCCACCTCTTCCATATTAAGCTTCAAAGCCTCGTTCTTCTCTACCACCTCTTCCATCTTAAGCTTCAAAGCCTCATTCTTCTCTACCACCTCTTCCATCTCCAATCCATGCCAATCCTCCTTGTTCTTCCACTCTTCTATCCTCAATGCGAACTCAGCTTCCATGTCATTCATTTTTTTTATTATGCAGTTCATCTTCATTAGAGACCATTCCTCCATCTTTTGCCATCGGTTCATCCTTACTCGAAACCCAAAATCCATCTCCTCCATTTGCTCAGGCAACTCTTCAATATTCTTCTCCAACTCCATTTTCCTCCTAACTATCCAATTTCCAAAATCATTACCTCTCTCACAAGTGGCAGGATCAACCCACTTAAAGAGAAACTCACATTTATTGTTACCCTACAAAACACATAAAAAGGGAACCAAATAAAAAAAAAGGTAGGAAACAAAATATATGGCAACCCACAGTCCAAAAAGCCCTATATAATATAAGAGGCAACCCAGTATAAAATACAACATTGAAATAAAAGGATTAGGGTTTTTGGATACTTTGAAACATTGAAAGATAAAGAAGAGACATGGAATGAACCCATACATTGTAGTTCACACACCCCAAGAATCTATCTACCCACATTTTCATTAGTTAGGGCGGTTCTTAGTGGAGCCCTAACTCCACATACACACTTGACATTGTACTGTGGGTTGCTATGTGCATGCAGTACTGGAAGACGACATTGGATGGGGGAAGGGAGTAGGCTGAGTGATTTATTGGGGAAAAGGGGAAAATGAGTTTTAGGGAAAATTTCAAAAAAATCACTGACCTTTGTACGCAATGTCATAGACACACCTGAGCTTTACAAAATATTAACGCCTCACTTGACCTTTGCCCTCTGTTATCAATTAAACCCCACCTCCATTTTTTTCAAAAAAACTAACAAATCTTGCAAAATGTAACGGGAAAATTTTAAAAAAAACCTTGACTTTTGGCCCATTTATCACATCGACACCTGAGCTTTTAGAAACATCAACTAAACCCCCGAGCTTGACACTCCATTATCAATTTTCCCCCTCTTTCCATTTTCCATCCAATACTTAACGGAAACTCTCAAAACTACATCATTTTGTGGGTTTGTCATGGGCTTCTAAATTTCTTTGCTACACGTTGTCTTGTGGGGCCAACTTCAGGGTGACGATCCGAACTGTTCAATAATTTTAAAATAATTATTCGAGTTCTCTTGGAAAAAATCAGGTCCATCGGATATTTATAAGTAACTGATCTAATTAGTTCAATTTTTCATTTTAGAATCAGGACCCTTTAAGCTGAAAGAATTTGAAAAAAGTTAATACAATTGTGGGCTCGGATCTCCTTGATCTAAACCGTAGATATCGTAGTGCTTGGTGAGATTAGCATTCACTTAAAAAATTATCTTGATCAGACATCAATAGATATGAAAACGCAAAAATTATGAACGGTTTTGATACCTATCGATATCTGATCAAGATAATTTTATTAGTGAATGCTTATCTCAACAATCACTACGATATCTATGCTTTAGATCAAGGAATACCGAGTGCATAATTATATGACTCTTTTTCAAAATTCTTTAAGATTATATGGTCCTAATTCTGAATGAAAAATTGAACTAATTAGATCAATTACTTAAAAATATCCGATGGGCCTCATTTTTTACAAGACCACATAATTATTTATTTTAAAATTATTGAACGGTTCAGATCGTTTGTGTATGGCCCCGAAGTTGGCCCCACAAGACTATGACATTGTGTGCAAAGGTCAGGATTTTTTTTTGAAATTTTCCCTGAGTTTAATAAGGGGA
>JAXBDA010009696.1:0-11976 GCA_036023075.1 Gaultheria prostrata
GAAGATGATACTCGGGCCGCCCTATGGGCGTGTCGCGAGGGATACGGGGCCTATATGGTAGCCCGGATTTGATACTCGGGCCATCCTATGGATGTGTCGCGAGGGGTAAAGTAATAAATTGATTAAATGAACTGTTGACACGAGAATATGAATGGTTCGGACACGAGTGAGGTGTCGGGGATATATTGGGCATACGTTGGATACGCTTGACGAATTTTCCCTAAAGTCATGATCTCTTGAGCTTGATTTGAATTGCTTAGCTCTTGTGGACATTTTTAGTATCAACACTTGACGTCATCACTTCATCTCGCATCTCACACCCTTGCACTTCATTATATTTAGTTTTAGTAGATTTTTCTCTACTGGGCTAGTGAGCTCACCCTAATCATTTCAGGTACACAACACGGAGCATGATTTGGAGTGCATGGAGTGTGTGCATGCATGGTTTTTGAGAGCTAGCATGGAGAAGTTACCGAATCATCTTTAAACTCATATTTTTGTATGAGATGATTTTGTAACTCTATTCATTCAATTCTTTTGACTCGGGCATGTATCGACTTTTAAACTTATACATTTACTTTATGGGTACGGGTACCCGGTTGACTATTCATGCTTTATTTTGACTTGGAAGAATGTATCAAGCTTTGACCGTGGGCATTTGACTTGCCACGTGGATTTATGTATCTAAATTATGTTTAAGAAATTTGGGGCGTTACACCGAATTTGTGCTCTATGAGGTGTGCTCTCCCGAACTCACTGAAATTGCAACAAAACCTGAAATCCAGTGTTATAAGGATTGGATTACGACTGATGAGGTGGCGCGGTGTTACATTCTGGCTTTTCTGCTGAATGTATTGCAACATCAGCATCAATTTATAGAAACTACCTATGACATGATGCATAACCTAAAATGTATGTTTGAGGAGTAGAATCGTGTAGTTAGGCAAGTTGCAATGTGGGAATTGTGGAGTATAACATTTGTTGAATGACCCTAGTAAGGGATCATGTTCTGAAGATCATAGGTCTTCTGAATGAACTAGAGATCCTAAGAGCTGATATTGATGGGGAAACTCAGGTTAATATTATGCTCCAGTTGCTGGCTAAGCCTTTTTAGCAGTTCCGCCTGAATTACAATATAAAAAAAAATATGCATTATTGTTTTGACGGAATTGTTGAAAGAGCTTTAAATTAGCTTGGGGTCTTTTGGTTAACAAATAGAAAATTGTGCTTATGGATGAAAAGGTTTCTACTTCTTAGCCGAAAGGCAGCAAAAAGCAAAAGAAAGTTCAACAACAGGCCACGGTTCCTCAGGAAGTTCATGGGCCTAAAGGTAGAGTGAAAAAGCCTAAGGGCAAGTGTTTTCACTATAAGCAGAAAGGACACTAGAAGAAAAGTTATCTGATTTATCTCAATAATGTGAACAATCAAGGTAAATATTTTTCACTAGTGGTTGAATTATGGTTAGTGGGGTTATCTACTAGTACCTGATGTGTAGATACGAGTGCCACTAATCATGTTAGCAATTCAATGCAAGGGTTCTAGGAAACCTGGAGACTTAGTGATGGATAGATTTATCTACGTATGGGAAGTGCTATATAAGTAGCAGCAGTTGCAGTAAGCATTTAATTTTGAGAGATTGTCTTTATGTTCATTGAATTAGAAGAAACTTAGTTTCGGTGTCTAATTTGGTTAAAGATGGATATTTTGGTTTATTTTAATAACTATGTGGTTATTAAGTTAAATAAACATTTTATCTGTTCTGGTTCATTGGTTGACAATCTCTACATTAGTAATCTTAGCTTTCCTACAATGCAACTAAAAGAGTTGAATAACACTAATAGATTGTCATGTGAGAGAAAGAGCCTTCTAAGTTGAACCTAACGTATCTTTGGCACTTACACCTAGGTCATATTAATCTAAATAGGATTTTTAGATTGGTTAGGGATGGACCTTTGGGTTCATTAGAAGTGGAGGCACTTCCAGTCTATGAATCCTATTTGGAAAGTAAAATGACTAAGAGGCCCTTTTCAGCTAAAGGGAATAGAGCCAAAGAACCGTTGGAATTGGTTCACTTTGATCTGTGTGGACCTATAAATATTCTAGAAAGGTTGTTTTGAGTATTTCAATATTTTTATTGATGATTACTCAAGATATGGTAACATTTATTTGATGCACCGTAAGTCCGAATGCTTTGAGAGATACATGGAGCATAGACCGGAAACGGAAAAGCGTCTGGATAAATGTATCAAGACACTGCGATCTGATCGTGGTGGCGAATACCTCTTGGGAGAATATAGGAACTACTTGGCAGAAGAAGGGATTACATCCCAGTTGTCTGCGCCAGGTAGCCACAACATAATGGTGTAACAGAAAGAAGGAATAAGACTCTTATGGATATGGTGAGATCAGTGATGAGTTATTCGGATTTACCAAATTCATTTTGGGGACATGCACTCGAAACAATGACGTACATTCTTAACTTGGTACCATCTAAGTCAGTACCAACTACACCCATAGACTGTGGACTGGGCGCAAACCTAGTCAGTGGCATGTTCGGGATTGGGGTAGTTTAGCACATGTGCTGAAAGGGAAAGCAGATAAGTTGGAATCAAGGACAAATGTTTGTTTGTTTTTGTGGGGTGCCCTAGAAAAATGAAAGTTGGTCTATTCTATAGTCCTAAGCATCATAAGGTCATTGTTAGCACCACGGCTTGATACTTAGAGGACTATGTCATAGATCATAGGCCCAGTAGTAAGATTGTTCTAGAGGAATTGTGAGGTAATAGACCGGCGTAGACTTCTTCAACACCCATAGTACAAGAGGTTACACCACAAGAAATTGTTGTTGACACACTAGTACCTCGTCGTAGTGGGAGGGTTATTGTTCCACCTAGTCGGTATACGTTGTTTGGAGAATCTTGTGATATGATCCCTGAATAACAACGGGCCGAACCCTGTAACTACAACGAGGCACTACAAGATAAAGATGCAAAACTTTGACAAAAGATCAAAAGCACTGTTTGTGCAAGCTTAAGAAGTTCCTTTGTGGACTTAAGCAGGCATCTAAGTCTTGGAACATTCGTTTTGATCAAGTAATCAAGTCTTTTGATTTTGATCACTGTCCGGATGAGTTGTGCGTGTACAAGTAGCGCAACGGAAAAGTGATGGTGTTTCTGGTGTTATATGTTGGTGATTTCTTATTCATCGGAAATGATGTAGAAGTGTTGTCTACTGTAAATGTGTCGTTATCTAGCCAGTTCGATATGAAGGATTTAGGAGAAGCCAGTCACATCCTTGGGATTAAACTTATACTAGATCGCAAGCAAAGGATGTTGGGCTTATCTTAAGCTTCCTATATCGATGCGATCCTTACTTATTTTAGCATTCAGGATTCCAAGAAATGATTCTTTCCTTTCAGACATGGAATCAATCTATCCAAGGATCAGTGTCCTAAGAAATCTGAGGAGATGAAAAAAAAAAAATGAAGGTAGTTCCTTATGCTTTAGCAATAGGAAGCCTTATGTATGCTATGACGTGTACTAGATCTGATATTTGCTTTGTCTTAGGCATGGTTAGCAGATTTTAGTCTAACCCTGGACAAGTAGATTGGATTGGTATAAAACATATACTCAAGTATCTGAAAAGAACTAGGGGATTATATGTTGGTGTACCGGTCAGATAGTCTAGTGCCTTGTGGGTACACAAACTCAGACTTTATGTCAAATAAAAATTCCAGTAAATCGACCTCGGGATATGTGGTTTACCTTAGGAAGTTGAGCCATAAGTTGGAGGAGTATTAAGCAATGGTGTATTGCTGATTCCACCATGAAGGCCGAGTACGTGGCAGTTTTTGAAACAGCCAAGGAAGCCGTTTGACTCAAGAACTTCTTGATGGATCTAGAAGTGGTACCTTCGGTGCAGTTAGCAATTTCAATCTATTATGATAATAGTGGTGCAGTTGCTAACTCGAAGGAGTCAAAGATTCGTAAAAAGGGATAATACATCGAGCGTAGGTTATCACCTGATTCGAAAGATCGTATAGAAAGGTGCTATAGCTGTGACCAAGATTGCATCAGTTAACAACCTAGCAGATCCTTTTACAAGGGCTTACAAGCCAAGACTTTTGATAAGTCACGTAGAAGGAATGTGAGTGAGATGCATGGCAGCATGGTTTTGAGTATAAGTGGAAAATTGTTAGAAATTTTTACTAAAAGCCTTGCTTTTATGTAATGGATTAATTTTTATTGATAAATATTAATCAATTTTACCCCTTTTTGATGAGAATCTTTTATGGGCAATGTTTGCATGATATAATTGTATGTTGTGCATGTGTCTTTTATTCTACATAGTAGATGATCTAGTGTGTAGAGTAAGGCTTACACACAGAAGATTGGATCATCAGTTCTTGTGGAATATAAGTTTTTGGTTCACAATCTTAGATGAAATTTGACACACCATCAGTAGGATTGTAGTACAATGTTTTAGTAGGTCTATCTTGACTACAGTGAACGGTTCTAGTTCCAACTCATTGTACTAGTGCACTTTGTGTGTATTGGACATGACCGCTTTAAGGTAATTGTCTTAATACTAACATTATAAGACAATTAGAACCTTATGGTTATTATGAATGCTTATGCTTTTAATTCAGATATAATTAATAGATATATGCATTTAGTGCTGTTGACTTTGATTCATTATAAAGTGAGATCCTATTTTTGGCTCAATAGTCTTGGTGAGTTGGGTCACGCCACTATATGCATGATATATATCGATATTCATTATTGACGGAATCCACGTCCCGTTGGGGATTGATGATACCCCCTTGAGTAAGCTTATAAGTTTCGATTATGTCAAACCCTGCAGGTGGATATTTGTATCCGACATATCGAATAAGTTAAGTGGTTAGTCTCAAGGTATTTTATAAGATGTTGATTAGTGGGAGATTGTTAGTAATCAACATTTAATCAATGGGTATCTGTAATCTTAATGTGGGGACGAAATATAATTGAGATAAAGACGGGAGTACAATTATAATTCTTTAGTGGTGTGAATTATAATTTGTGAAATAAGAATAGAATCCGGGTGGGATTAAGTTTTCTTATTTACACAAGGAGCCCAGATTTATTTCTCCTCTGGTCCCTGCTCTAGCCCTATAAATATATCGTTATGTTCTCTAGGTCTCGCAATAGTCATTCGGAAAATTAGCAGAGAGGCTATGTGAAAGAGAACAAGGAGACTACGTAGAAGTCCATGCTTAGCTACGTAATTGAGGTATAAGGGAATATGGCAGAAGATCATGAAGTACTGTTGAGTAGAATTTATTGTATACGGTAAGTGGGTCTGCCAAGTTCTAAAAATAAACAAGTCAACCAGCGTTCGTGTCTACGGATGAGAGGTAAATCCTAATTCCGCCTTGTAGGGTGTGTGTTTATTTTTATTGTTTAATCTGTACGCGTCATTATTGGGTTCTGGGATTCGTTTCCCAACATAGACACAGTGAATGCATTAATCAAGAGAATTTACCGAGCGTAACGCAATGCAATCTTCAAGCCACCTCGCAGTTCGGTCTACAGAGGCTTTGTTCTTCTTCTCAGAAACCCAAGCAGGTACTTCATCAGCTAAAGTGGTCCGTGATTTGGCTTCATAAAAGTAATAAATTTCAATCTAAGTAAATAGTTTACCACGTTCAGACACAGTGAATGCATTTTACTAGATCATAAATTTTAGAAACAAAACTAGATTAATCAAGAGAGTTTACCCAGTAACGCAATGCAATCATCAAGCCACCTCACAATTTGGTCTACAGAGGCTTTGTTCTTCTTCTCAGAAACCCATGCAGGTACTTCATCAGCTAAAGTGGTCCGTGATTTGGCTTTATAGAAGTAATAAATTTCATGTACTCTAAGGGTTTTACCAGAAGGCATGTGAAAAATTATTCCTAACCACAAAGAAAAGAGCAAAAAAAGAAAATTTGGAGAATCACAAAGAATTCAGTATAATTACTAAGATGCGACCAAAGGGAGTTTCAAAAGATGCTCCGAACTTGTTTGTGCCATCACAATGGGAAACACATACAATAGAATCCCTTGGAAAAGCTGCAAATTCAAATGCATGTAATCCAAGCATCTCGTGCAGCCCTCCAATAGCTGAAATTGCCCTCCAAGATGCAGAACAAGTAATAACCAAATGATGATCTAGCCAATAATGACCTACAAAATTTACAAGTGTACAGGATGATGACCATTATCAATTTCCTATCGGGGAACAAAAATGGTGAGATTCTGTACTAACAAATGATTCTCTACTTGCAATGCAAACCAATTAGTAGGAGCACCATAACATGGAAAACTCCGAACACTTGAAATCAAGCATGGCCCGTCATTGAACAAACATGGGACTAATCGACACATAGTCCGAACTTTGGCAGGGAAATGATCATGTGGTCCCTTAAGGTATGCAGAGATGCAACAAAGCAAAGTAAGCATTTCACCAAGATCTGCAACCAAAATATAGTTAAGTCTGAATTTTCTTTAGAAATTTCTAACCAAAAAAGATATATCTGCTCTTACAGTTCTTCAACTTCTATCTTCCCAAATATAGAAGAAACAACCAAGAAAGCAACTGAAGTCTACACATCCATAATTTATCTGGAAGAGACAAAAAGAGCAAGAGGTGCATCATAAATCCTTTTTTTTTCTCCCTAAAACTGAGAATCATAATCAGAGCCGGCCCTGAGTTTTGAAAGGCTTAAAGCGACAACAAAAAAATGGGCCCTTTACGAATTATTAAGCTAGGCATAAAAAAAATTAACGAACTTTCCCTAAACAAAAAGGCATCAATAAGAAAGAATACCAAATATAATAACCGACTATTTCAATATTTCAAAAGCATCATCTAAATATCACTAAGTCAAAAAAGTAATCAGTTCAAAGGCATCACTTGAATATCACTCTTCTTGCAGTTTTTGCAGCAAAAGTACTAATAATACCCTCACAATCAATCTTATCCGTCATCTCATGTTCAATGGATAGGATGGATAATCCATTGAGCCTTTCTTGTGACATAGTTGAGCGGAGGTAGTTCTTAATTAGCTTCAACTTCGAAAAACTTCTTTCTCCGGAAGCAACCGTAACGGGAATAGTCAATAATATCCGATACGCAATCCACACATTTGGATAACAATCCTCCATCAATTTCAAATGATTGAGCACTTCAATTGGTTTCCTCATCTCTTTTGGTAAACCTTCTCTGAAGACTTTCAATTCCGAAAACAACTCACTTCCGTCGATATCGGAAGTTCCTTCATGTTTCAAAGCATCTTCTAGCTTGGAGCAATACATCTTCAAACATTCATCGGTTATAGACTTTAACTTGTTCACATCAAACAAAAAACCCCAAATTTCCTCATATTTCTCAAATTGTTCAAACCGGCTCTTAATTGATGAAAGAGCTTGATCTACTATAGATAAGAAGTAGTTAACTCTAAACGAGTCTTCAGCCGAAAGGGTCACCTCTTCACTCCCATTCTCATCAAAGTGTTTCTTTCGATGAATGACACGCTTCTCGTGAAATATAGGCTAAACTCCCATTTTTAATGCAATTACCTTAGCTTCATCAATTGCCTCGGCCAAACCACTTGCTCTATATTTCTCAAGAAAGGAAACAGGCCCATTCAACTGATCAATGGCAACATCTATATGCATATCTTCTTTTTGCAAGGTTTTACTTACAACGTTAACTGCAAACAAAATAGTATGCCAAACAACCATGCTAACCAAGAATCCAAAATCTTCAATTTCATATCTTACTAAGGCATCAGCTTCACTCCTTGCACCGACATCGTGACGAGAATCAGCCAATTCAAGTAAAGCCTCTTTGATTTCTGGAGCCTGGTATCTTATTGCTCTTACACTTTCAACACGACTTTCCCAGCGCGTTTGTGATAATGACTTAACAGTGAGATTTGCAACATGTTTTGTCAAAACTTGCCATCGCTTGGTAGAAGCCGCAAACAAACAGTAGTTATGTTGTACAACTCCAAAAAAAGATGTAGCTTTGTTACAACAGTTGGCCATATCGCAAAGCACAAGGTTAAGACTATGGCAACCACATGGCGTGTAAAATGCTCTAGGATTTCTATCAAGAAGCCTTTTATGAACACCTTTGTGTTTCCCTTTCATATTAGACCCGTTATCATATCCTTGCCCTCTTATATCACTAATATCGAGTTGAAGAGTGGCCAAGACTTCTTCGAGTTCACTAAAAAGTCCGGATCCTGTTGTATCTTCCACCTTCAAAAATTCTAAAAAGAATTCCTCCACTTTTGGTGTACTCATTGAAACATCCACACATCGTATTACAAGTGACATTTGTTCTTCGTGACTTATATCTAGAGTACAATCAAGTATCACGGCAAAATATTTTGCATTTTTTATTTTAGAAATCATTGCACTTTTGACCTCATCAGCAAGCATTTGTATCAATTCATTCTGAATTTTATGGCTAAGATAATGGTAATGAATTTCACCTTTCAAAATCCGCCGAAGGTGCTCTTGCATTATTGGATCATATACGGCAACCATTTCGATTATGGTTAGAAAAATCCCATTCTTCTCTTGATAAATCTTCTCATTATCTCCACGAAATGCTAAATTCACTTTAGCAAGTGCTTTCACAGCCGCAATTATCCTTACTAGTACCCCTTTCCAATGCTCTTTCTCTTTGTTGATTTGATCTTGTACATTTTTATCGATTGTTTCATTCTTTTTCAATCTCCTCTCTAATTCGATCCATTTGCTCATGCAAGCAATATGCTCGTTACTACCTTCATGACTTTTGAGCCTTTGACCAATATTTCTCCAATTTCTCAAGCCATTAGTAGCCAACAAAGTTTTGTTTTCACTTTGCGCAAATAATTTACAACAAAAGCAAAATACTTTGTCGGAAGCGTTTGAATATACAAGCCACCTCCTATCTTGCTTCTCTCCGTTTGACAAACGACGGATGTAGTGAAAGAAAGTGAAATGCCTACCTTCTATATCATTGGGAAATTCATCTCCATCTTTTCTTAAAAGGACCTCTTTCTACTACAAAGTCAATGAATTTTTGATCAATCTTGTCCCAATTGCTTGGATCATCAATGTTTGTAGGTCCATATCCACAATCCAAGTCTTCATTTTGACCATCATCATTCATATCTTCATGGTCACTCTCGTTCACGCATTCATTTGGTTCCTCTGCACCGACATCCGTTTCTTCTTCTAAATTTTCTTGTTCTTCATTCCCCATATCTACTATCCGTTCTTCATTCTCTGAATGTTCAACCACACTAGAACTCTCCTTTTGTTTCTTACTACCGAAAAACTTATCGAGTGAACCCGCTTGAGATTGAACTAATTCATCCGCTTTTTTCTTTCTTTTTCTTTTTTCAGATCCAGACATATACTTTTTAGGAGCCATGGTGGATTAAAAATCTGCAAAATTCCACCATAATCTCATTATTATCTATAAATTAATTATCAAAGAGGGCCTCCTTTATTAAAATCTAACACTATTTCCAAGCAATAAAAAAAAAACCCAAGAGATTAAATTTTTCAGTTTCCCCAATTCACGTGATGTACCCTATGGTCCTACCAAAAGCATAAACAAATCCACAATAGTATAAACAAATCTACTCAGTCAGTCATCAAGCCCAAGATAAATTAAACAATGCTTCTAAATCTCATAAACAAAACAATTAATTTCAAAACCCTAGAGATAAAATCAATACCCGAAATTAGCTTGAGAGTTGTGAGAGAGAATAGCATTTAGCAGTAATTGAGCCCTGATTAATTTCAAAATCCCACTCTGTTTTTCTTCGTGACTTCGTCTTCCTTTTCTCGACCCACGAACTTCGTCTTCCTCGCCTGAGTCCAGATTTACAATTTCCAAAGGAAACCGAAAAGGTGTTGTACGTATAATGGGTTTTAAGTTTTTTTAAAATGAAAAAAGGTGTTGTACGTTGATCTCATCAGCTATTCTTTCACAATGAAAAAAGGGGCCCCATTGAATCCAAAACTACAATTCTGCCATTGAGAGTATTGGGCCTAGTTCATTAGATAAGTTTTATTGGGCCTTTACTTTTAATTTAAGATGGACTGGACTATTTTTTTAGGTCTATATATACACAACAGTATTACCCATTGGGGGCCCCCTAAAATTTCCTTATTTTGGTGGGCCTAAAGCCTGCGCACCTTGGGCTTTAGCCCAGGGCCGGTGCTGATCATAATCTAATTCACCCCCTCCAAGTTGGTTCATTCAGAAATCCTGTACCATAACAGGAATTTCCCCCCATCATATTACCTACCAATACCGTTTCCAAGACCACAGGCTGCAGTGATTTTTGGATAATGTTTCGACAAAGACTGTCACACTTCAGCTCTCAAAACTGACTTACTAACAACCCTTTGGAAATATCGTCTCTTCGTCTACTCTACCATTACTGCCTCCAGTCAAACTTAGCAAATAGTTTGCCAGGTCACCGCAAGCCATCTTAAGGATTTCTGCCAGACCCCTTCGAGATAGTTGTTGCCAACAGTGGTATCATTTTGCCTACCCCGAATACAAAGCTGCAAAAAAAGTAATTCCAACTCCAGTAACTATTCCAATGCTTTCCCGCTGACATGACACGTACGCATCTTCAGGCACCCTGCCTTGAAACCTTCTAGGAAGTGTGGTCCTTTCACAATTCGTTACGCGATCAAACTTTGCCATCTGAAATAGTACTTAAACATAGTGATTAGCTAATCTATTCAATTTTGGTAACAATACAACTTTACGCTCCACAAGTTGCCTCCACAGTTTAAAAACCTCGATATCCAAATGCCTAACCATAAATAGCCCAATAGCTAGCTTTTGAAATAAGGGTGTCCTCATGCCTATAGAGTTCATCTTACTTTGGTACCTAGGCAACGTGGGACTCCTGCTTCACACAGCAACCATCAGACTTAGTTTCGTCCATAGACAAGCCATCCTCAACAGTTACTTCCAGAAGAAGTACCAAATCACTTTAGCTATTGAACACACCTAATATCAGAGTACGAGGTAAACAGACAAAATAGTAATAACGCAAATGTCGGCAGCATGTTCCATGGTGAAACCAATATACCGTTAAAGTTATCAGCGTAAAGGTAAGAGTGACCATCTGTTTCTTAGTTATTTTTCCTTTTTACAAGCAGAAATCGTGACCATCTTGATATCAGTAATTAAGAAATGCTACTAAAACATCTCACTTTATTCTGGAAGTGGGAGTCATATCCTCCAATTTATGGATAAGCACCTTACAAACCACCTCTTCAGCATTTCCTCAAGCTATGCTACATCAGAAACACATTTCCTTATGCATTGTTCAAGTCAAAGCCCACTACACGACAGCAACAAATAGTGCCAAATTGCTAAATTACAGGAACGTTGATCTGACGGTAAACTAGCTAGTTTTTACCGCAACCAATTTTCCTTCCATTTATTCAAATACCATATATTAAACTCCTTTTATTGGTGGTAAACAAACAACTCATCCCACCCTCAAAAGGAATTTTTTTGTTTTTTCTTGAATTTTGTCATTGAGCTATTATTTTTGAATTATATCCATGCATTTTTAGCTTTTCTTTATGTTTCTATTCATTTATGGATACTCTCTACATAGCCACAAACTTAGTCGCAGAATCCTTCTAAAATGGGTGCGCTCTCAAGACGGTAGCTCGAATCGGCGCTCCCAAGATGGGAGCTTTGTTAGTAATCAATATGTAATCAACGGGTATCTGTAATCTTAACGTGGAGAGATTAATAAGTATTTAATAACGTGGAGCTCAAAATATAAATTGAGATAAAGAAGGGAATGCAATTATAATTCTTTAGTGGTGCGAATTATAATTTGTGAAATAAGAATAGAATCCAGGTGGGATTAGGTTTTCTTATTTACACAAGAAGCCCAGATTT